>VXBZ01007892.1:0-25199 GCA_013399135.1 Heliornis fulica | reverse complement strand
AGTAAATGAATGGGGTCCTGGAGCAATCATTACAGGTATGCTGGCAATGTAAAGCATCCTTATCTTTTTTTTTTTTTAAGTGATGCTAAAGATCTAACCACACTCTCCATCTTTACACATATCTATATGCATGTAATCTGATAGCCAAAAGTAGAGCCTAGTGTGAGCACAGTTTCACTGACAGAAAGAGAAAAAAAAAAAAAAAAAGAAAAAAGGCAGAAAGAAGAAAGTCTAAATTTACTTTGTGGAGGAAAATAGTGTTCCTTGGTGTTGAAATACTGACTGTGTGTTTAACAGTTGTATCACTTGAAGAAACATGTAGAAACCATAATGTTCTTCAAATGACAAAAGTGTGAGTGAAAAGTTTCACTGATCTGTAGAACAAAAAGCTGTAATTATTCAACATGAAAGCCAGTTATTTAAGTGTAATCTTGCTAGGTTGTGCAGTACATTGGAGAGGCTGGGGAGTGCTAGTTTAAGCCATTGTGAGTGTAGTTTAGTGTGTTCTCTAATCTTGCTCAGCCTGTACCCTGGAAGCGTTGTCGCTGCAGTCACTTCACAGATCTAGTGAGAGCTTGTCTGATCAGCAAGTATCTGCTGACTTCACCATGAGATGTGAACATGAAGGAACATGGATTGTTTCTCCTGAGTGTAGCGGCCTGCAGTCTCAGGCAGCTTTGAGTATAAATGGCCTCTGAACAGATTTACGCACGTTTTTAAGATCTAGTGCCCTTTGCTTGCTCCTAAATGCCACAGCATATCAGAAACTCCCTAACCTAATTCTTTCTAAGCACAACTGGCTATTCAAGTTACAAACTTTGGAAGGTTTCCAAATCCATAGCAAGCACTGCTTGCTTGTCAGAACTAGTAGGGTTTAGTGTTTTTTGCTAAACATATAACATTTGATCTGATTTTGGCTTTTAGTGTTAATGTTTTAACCACTGTGTCCCAAGAGTCAAGAAACCTTATTCTTGCAAGATGAATTAAATGTAGTTATGACTAATAATGTGCTTTGTTGGAGTTTTTTTCTAGTGTGTCTTTGTGAGCTAATGCTTCCTATGTTTAAATTAATTTTGAAATATTTTACACAAAGTTTGGAAGTAAACAAAACCTGCAGTTCTAGGTGTGTACTCTTAAAATCTGCTTTGTCCCTGAATTTGTTTGGATAAGATTTAAGGGTTTCATGTGTTGTATAAAACTTGCATTCCAGTCTAAACAAAAAATATATTTACAAATTGTCTGCTTAGTTTAATTTCTGTGGTTCTTACCATGCAATGAACTGTCTGAAGTATTTGATATATCCATGTATAAATTATCAGAATTTCCTAATATTTTTGTGTTTAAACCTAACCAGAAAATGTAATTGTAAAAGAAAATTTTGAATCAGTTACTTTTTACTTACTTATACCTTTTACTTTGCATTGAACTTGCATACCTCTACACAGGCTACAGAGATTTCTTACACAATGTCTGTAGAACAATCAAATTATTCCAGTAAGTTAACTATCTGTCCTGTAACAGCCATATTGATATGGCAGGTAAAATCCTATTTTCAGCAGCTGTGGAAGACACCATCCAAATGCTTCTTATTTTAAAAGGAGTATTTGTGCACAGACTAGTTTCTTTGGTCTGATGATTTTTTTTTCAGTATCTAGGGTACAGCGAGGCCTGGGGCCTTAGTTACACATCACAATCAGTTGTACTTTGTATAAACAACAAGAAAAAAGCCCTGCACCAAATAGCTTTTCTTTCAAGCATTAAATTTACTGATTTTTGGAGAAAAGTACACAGCTGGAACAAAAACATGGAACTGGCCCAAATTGTATCTGGACACAAGGGCAGATCTGGGGTTTTGTCCATCTGCTTTCAGCTGTGGAGCATTTAGACTTGGTATTCACTGCAGATGTAGTAGAGATGTTTAAGAATCCATTAAATGGATCCACAATGTAATTAAAATGATCCCCAAAATATGCATTGGCAATGCTGAAGGATAAGACACTCAAGGAACGTGACCCAGAGGAGGAGGCCGAGGGTATGTTGGTACAGTCTGATTCAGGCAAGCACATAAATTAAGTGGTCCCTGCTCTTGAGTGGAGGGAGGAGGTGACACAGGGCTCTCCATGTGTGGCCAGGTAAATGTGCTTTTAGAGCATGCAGGCTCTCAACAGAGTTAAGGGGCCATAAAAATATAGTGCGTGGATCAAGTTTTTAGTTTTCTTTTGTTTAATTTAAAGGAAGATAGGTCACTAATTTGTCCCTTATTGGATGGCTGGGTGTATGTAGGTAATATAATTATAACATAGTATTTAGACTTTAGACATGTTATTTAGAATTTAGACTTAGTCAGTGGTGCAAGATATCTTCAAGATAGTTTTGTCTCTGAGCACTGTCCTGCTGAGTGCTAAATACAGGTGGGGATCCAGTCTCTCTTTCTTCCTTTCCTGGAAGGCTGCTGGACTTGGAAATACTTACCAAAAAAAAAGCCTTTTGAAGCTGCTATTTTGAAAAGGATATGCACTCACATATAGCTTCAATGGAGAGGAAAAGAGAATAGTTGGTGTTAATGGTTAGTTGTTTCTTTAACAAATCAAGTATGAGCTGTTAACACTGGAATGATGTGGTGATAGAAAAAACATGAACCCTGCTATGGAACCAATACTGATTATTGCTGGTAAGTCACTATCCAAAGTCTACACTTGTTGTTACATCCAGTAACATGAACACAAGAAAAATACATTTTTCTTCTCTTTGTTAAGGGAAAACAAAGTTTCTGAGCAGTTAAATTTCACTTCCTCTGGATAAAATAGCCATTATTCCAGTTGATAGGTAAGTTTTGACACTGTAGTATTACTTGTGTGAATAGAGAAAAAAAATCTTTCTGGAAAGGAAAGAGAATGTGATACAGCTTTTGATATTCAGGTGAAATCCCAGTGTTGAGGATTTAAGTCCTGTGCTTGGGCACATCCTCTGTGAGAACTGGGAAAACGAAGGCCAGGCTCTGCAGCCTGACTTTCCCATGACCACCTCTGAAGCTGCCAGTCGGCAGCTTGTTCAGTTGTTTCCTTGTTTCTTGGCTTTATCATTTGAAGGAATGGTAAAAGCGGGAAGATGCCCACAGATTCACATAAAACCCAACTAACAGAAGTCTCCCATGTGAATTCTCCATGCTTAGTTTCACACTGTGAGCAAGGACACAGGCTGAGACACTTCACCTTACCCTGTATGTAGGATGGCTTGTTGACCTTTCAGTTTCCACCATGTGTACTCTTTGGTCTGCAGTACAAACTGAAGATGGCCAGCATAGTCATGCCTCCTCTGTATTTCTTACCATTACCTCCTTTTATTTCTCAGACTCCTTTTCCTTTATTCTGCTTATAAGCCTTGACCTTTTAGCCTTCCTGGCATGACTCCTCTCGGGCTTTGGTCGGTAGACACTTGCAGAGCTGGCATTTCCAGTCACTGGCAGATGTAAGACAGCATTTCTGCTGATGCTGATTCAGCCAAGCAAAGATCAGCTGTGTTGGCAAGAGCAATGGCAGCGGAGTGATGCATACCGGGTCTGATTCTTCTGTACTTCACTGAAGTCTTTATTTGTCTGTATTGATGGCAGAGACAGGACACCGGAGTTTCCATATCATCTAAAACTTCAAAGAAATGAAAGTGTATTCAGAGATGCAGACTATAAAGAATCCAATAACTCCAATTCACTGTTTTGCTATTCTTGCTGGCTAAAAGATAGGCTGTTATAAATACCCATGGGGATTATGAAAAACTTAATCTAGTGTCTGAAAGGGTATGTATGTGTGTGGCTGAGGGTGCAATTTATTGCATGCTATGCACATGCAGCATGGTATGAGGATTTAAAAAAAATATCCCATGGAAAAACATTGCTGCAGATAGCTGTGGTTTAACTGAAATTGGAGTCACTTCATTGACAAGGGAAATACAAAGCCAGTTTGTAGTAGCGATCAATACAGGATTCTTTTTTCTCTATTTGTTTAAAGTATGCTTTGATTGTTTTTCTCAAACAGCAGTCTAATGATTGTTCCCTAACTGATGGCTCGAGGGACAGGGCTTGGGGTAGTTTGTGCATCTCAACAGTGACTGTTCTGGCTGCAAAAGGAGCACTGGCAGCAACTTCCAAAGAGTCCTGCTGAGTCTGTGCAGACCAGATCCACTTCCACTGCTTGTCCTCACAGGGTTTCTGGGGGTTTGCAGTTTTTTGAGCTGCTAGGAGGCTGTTTGCAGATCTGAGGCAGTTTTGTTTCCTCTAAAATGTTATGTCATCATGTTGGCATGTAGTGATGCTACTCTTTGATGTAATAGGATGTTGCTAAACCAAAGCATCACTGCAATGTGGTATACTGGTCCCCAGTATATTCATTATCTTTTGTTAGCAGTTTGCTCTCTGAAACAAACCCATTAAAACAATGATGCTCTGAACTTTCTGTCTCTCGGGCCTTAGGTAATACCTGTCATTCACTGAGTTCTAAGTGAGTGCAAAACACAATGTGAAATTCATTCAGACTAGTATGGCTATATCAATCAGCATAGCTAAGAAAAACTGGAAGATGCTGGTATTTGTTGTTAGTAATAAAGAATATGCATGCAAAGAAGACAAGATGGTAACATCTACTATATTAGAAACTACTGAACTCTAAACAGACTCAGACAAAGTTTGGAGTTGCCAGCCATCTGTATGTTACATCTGTGTAAAGACTATTCTCCTCTCACCTATAGAGACATCAAGATTAAGGCCTACTAAAGACTTATGATTTTTCAAATGAGAAGCATGTAACTTTCTGTATGTACTTTTAGATAAAGGACATTTGATATCCTTGATGTTTAAATTTATGCTGTTTCAAACTCTTTTTGTTATTGGTTTTATTGTTTTCTTTCAGATATCTAACTCATAAGCATGCTGAAAGCAATTCCATCTTTGATTAGCAGCTAATTTAAAACAACTGATGAGCTACCATACCCTTCCCTTTGGCCTGTTTGAATGTTTGCTTAACTGCAGGATGCCTTCATAACCCTTAGACATTTCAGTTCTGCGTGGGTAGAGTGAAGCCCATTATCTGGCACACGGTCTGTCAGAACAGGGAACATTTCTCCTTTAGTTTAAGAGGGAAGAAGCTGCTGAGCTGCTTTGGAAACAGCGGGCTGGTTATTGTCTATCTAAAGCTCCCTAGACCTGTGTGTAGGACAGCACCAGTCAGGTTATCCTGTCATCATATACAGATCGCTGATTATCACACACCAGTGTTTGTGATCTTCTGCAGCACTGCTTCCTTCTGCCTCTCATCAAGGCCCAGTGAGCACAGACCGTGACAGGTAAAATCTTCTTCCAGACCTCAGATGCTCCCATACAAAGAGCCACACTTAATCCCTGGCCTAGTGTGTAATTTAGTAATCTGCATGGTCATGAATTCCAGGGATATATGGGCAGGAAGCGCAGAGCAGTGTGGGTAGCAGGGCTGGCCTACACAGTCATTTAAGCCTTTGTTGTATTGTGTAGCAAGGGATTTTGGGGACAATGAGAGCTGTCTGTCAAAGATTAAGCAGACTGGAAGTGTGGTTTGTACCAACAAATGAATGAAGCTTTTTGGAGTGTTAATACAGCCACGTAGTAAATGTCCAAGGTCTTAAACATACAATTTATGTGATGACAAGCAACGTTGGAATTAATCATTTATGCTATATATCTTAGCCAGTGGGAATTCAAGTAGGTGAATAGTTCATTTCCGTCCTTATCTTGATCAATATGCAACACTTATTAGGAGAAATGAAAAATCCTCTGTTTTTTTCTCTTCCTGACTTTGGTTTGAAGTTATTTTTACTAATTGCAGTTTATTCTCTGACACTGCCTAGTAAACCAGCATTGACTGACTGGCGCTTCTTGTTATCAGGCACCATAGTAAAATTTTGCCTGGACCTGCTCTGCTTAAGCCTCTAGAGATAACTGGAATCTTGCCAAATGTTATGTTTGTAGATCTCCAGGCCTCTACTACCCTCAGCTCCTTCTGCTTTGGTGTATATATTTCCAAGCAATGTGTAGATGAGAATTCACAGACTCCATTTTTTCCCTTTAAAGTGAATTGTTTGCATGTTTGCAAAACTCCCCCTGGCTCTGCTGTGTAACAGGTCTGTGGGAAGAGGTTTTATTCAAAATCTGCTATCTTGAATAAGCAAACGGTTCCCATCTGAGTTTTAAGTCTTGACTAGTATTATCTGTTCCAACAGATAATTTTGTTTTTAGCAGAGCCCTTTGCAAGGAAAGCCATTCAGACCTTTCTGAAGTGCCAGGAACACGCTGGGAAGGCTATGGGAGGCAAAATGTAGGGGAAACTGCTTGCAGAGAATCTATTGTTCTGCACTGACCCCTTACTGGACAGATCTACGAATGGCCTACTTTCACTGCCTGCCTTCTAACTGGAAGCATCCTTTGGGGCTGAATGACCTTAGTGGATAATGAGAACTTTTACTGTGATTCTTTCTTGTGAACAGAATGCTTAGCATGTGGAACATGGTCTGGTGACTAAAGTGGATATTATTTTAAATGTGTGTGTGTGTTTTTGTTTGTTTTGTTTTTCAAAAAAAAGGCTGCTTTATTCACCAGATGAGTAATGTCAATACATGGTTTGGTGGTAGGGCTTTAGAGATAGCTCCATACTGCATGGATCAGATGGCAGCTGCAGACTTGGCTTCAGAATTACATTGTGCTAAGTACTAAAATTTGTTTGTAATAGCACAAAAACTGGATGTTGGACAGGGAGAGGGGTATAATTCATGCATCAGTAAGAACAGGAAAAAAGATAAAATTTGCTTTCTGGAACATCGCTTTACTCGTGGCAATTTATAGATACACATTTTCCGTGTCACAGTGAAATTCAATAGAATAATTAGATGTTCCAATATGATAAAAGTGAGACAAAAAAAACAGTGTTAGGATCCTGGACCAGAATAGGTTAGGCTATGGCTTGGATTGCAAGCTAAGTTAGAGGAAAGATTCAGGTTTTAGTTTCAGTTATTAGCATCTTACAAGCTTGTTCCCTCAGGAACCTGAAACAGATTGAAACTCCTAGAGGCAAGATTGGGTACAGGCATTTAAATCTTCTTTTACGTTACAAGTCTCTGTTGTTCATATTCTAATGATTCAGTTTGTTCTGCAGAAACAAAGAACACATAATGGCAAACATTAAAAGGTAATATTTTATGTATTATATTAGTTACCACCTGAAAAAACCACAGCTATGTGTTATTACAAATATTAAAATAATTCTCCAATATTAAAATAAGTCTATCTAAAATAACTACAAAGTCTCTGCAGCCAACTCAGCTCAATATACAAGTTATTACAAAATGCAGTAAGACAATAATGTAACACCATCCCAATATGAGTAGCTGCATTACCAGCTAGAATATCTGCTGATGGACAAAAAGTAATTAAGAAAAATTGAATAACTTGTTATGAAGATTTAAAGGCAAGCTGTTAAAATATGAAGATTGTTCTCTTAGTTGATCATCTGTTCACATAAACTGCAGTTCATTTCTAGTTATCAGTTCACTGATATGATTCATTGATAGTCACCTTCCAAGTAGAAGCAGCAATTCATCTTCTGGAAATGAGCTTCCCTTGACAATTGCCAGGATTTCAATGGACTGGGAACTTAGTTTAGCTGCAGATAGAAACAGGAGCTGGGAATAGCAGCTCTGTAGCTGCAACTGCAATGAAGAGTTTCAGTGTATGACATTTCTCTAAAAGGTTCACAGACTATTTTCTAGTCTCTGGCATGAGGCCCTTTAGCAAGGCCAAGAAGGCATCTTGTAAAGCAAGTGATCACTAGAGCTCTGTAATGATTTCCTTGCATGGAGACATCAGGGTTTTTTGTTGGTTGGTTGAGGGGTGTGTGTGTGTTTTTTTTAATTATTATTGGTTTTTTAATCCTCATTTCTCTCTACTGGCTGAATGTCATGTTTGGGGAAGTTCTAGTACAAGAGGACACTCTCTGTTCCCACAGAATGAGGGTAAATGGAAAGCATTCTCTATCATCCCCAGAGCAGAAGGGACTTCTGTAATTCCTTTTGCATCTGTTTTGTGCTTCTGGATCTGTTCTTTATCTCTGAATTATCTCCATATCTCTGTGGTATTGGAGGAGCAGGATGTGTCTTGATTTACAGTTCCCAGGCAGAAAAAGAAATGTAGTCAAATGTAGTTATAATGTAGAATTAGAAATTGTGAACCAGTGGAGAAGCACTTTGGACAAAAATTACCAGTTCCTTGTTTCCTTCCTATCTCAGTCTTCCATTTTCAAAGTCCCTCAGCTCTTGATGGGAGCTGATGGACAGAGAAGTGTGTATGGGGCAGGTTGCCCCAAGATGTGCAGTTCTTCACACTTGTTTTCTGCTTAGAGGGTGGGACGGTGGCTTTCTCAGTGCCCAGCTGGACTTTCACACCCAGTGTGGGCTGCAGGAAAGTAAATGGCTCTGCCCCTCAGTGCGACAGGGAAGACAAAACCATCCTGTCTGCTGGGGAATGGTTGTACTGGGAAAATGCTGGTAGGAGCAAGTCTCTTCCTGTTTGAACTACTCCTTGCCCACATCCCTGTTCTGTCTCTGAGGAAACACTAGCTTTTCACAGCCTTTGCTTGCAAGGGGAATTAGATACTTTAAAACTGGGTTTGTTGCAGAAGAAAGACCTGGAGAGAAGCCCAAAGCAAATGAACGGATCTGGACACAGCAGACCCTGAGGAGGTTTGGAGCCTGTTTGGCTTCAGCATGTGGCTGAACCCTCCCTGCCTGTCTAGATACAATGTCCCTTTAATAGTATTAGCAGGCCTGACACTGGCAAGATTTCACTTGTTCAGTACACTGCTTAATATGGCTAATTTTCTACTGACAACATTTTTTTGCAACAATGAATCTTCTGTCGCTTGAGTCCATGAAGAAGGCAGCTTGGAAATGCCAGCCAGAAAGGGAGGTAGCGAAAGTTCATCCTCCCTGTTCAGTGAAACAGTTCTTGAGAAACACAGGGGACTTTGGTTTGTTCTGTAGGGTGCTAGGGGCAAGTGGAAGGAAAAATAACACAACACTACATGTTCTTCTATGAGCCCTTAAGAGGATCCATGAAAACATTGTGTGATGTAGGCTGTATCTTAAGGAGAGTCAGGAGCTGTGGTTTCATGGGCAACAGTCCTGATGTGACTTTCTGTGAAGTCACTCCAATTCAGTATCGTTTTTTCCCAAGGAGTTTGTCTAATATCTATAATCTGTGTGGTATCTCCCTCAGTAATGACTTTAGTGAAACCTCTGTTTTAGGGGCTGACTGATGAGAAACTGTCATTTGGTTATTTTCTACTGCCACATTCTTACCTGAAACAACTTGAAATTAATCTCTGGTGAGACTCCACCTCCAGTACTCTGTCCAGCTCTGGTGTCCAGCTCTGGGCTTCCCAGTATGAGAAAGATATTGAGCTGTTGAAGTGAGTCCAGCACAGGCCATGAATATGATCAGGGCACTGGAGCACCTCTCCTAGGAAAACAGGCTGAGACAGTTGGGCTTGTTCAGCCTGGAGAAGACTCCAGGAAGACCTTACAGCCCCATCCAGTACCTGAAGGGGCTGCAGGAAAGCTGGAGAGGGACTGGTTGCAAGGGCAGGGAGTGACAGGACAAGGGCGAATGGATTTAAGCTTAAGGATGGGAGATTTAGATCAAATATTTGGGAGAAATTCTTCCCTGTGAGGGTGGTGAGGCCCTGGCACAGGTTGCCCACAGAAGCTGTGGCTGTCCCTGGGTCCCTTGGCAGTGTTCAAGGCCAGGTTGGATTGGACAGATGGGCCCTTCCAACCCAAACCATTCTGTGAGAAAGAAATAAAATAATAATAAAAAAAAATCTTTACATATATATCTTGTCTATTTTCCTGTACAGTCATCAGAAAAAAGTGGGAAGAAGTCCTAGGGAAACCCTGTGATTTCTTCTGAAGTAACTAATCCTTTTGTATTAAAATTCAGCTCAGGACTTGTGCTGCTGTCAAGAGATGCACACAATATTTAGTAATGCCCTTCCCTCACTTAAGTGCAGGAAAATGTTATGACAGCTGCTGTCCTATGTGAACAGGTCAGGGAACTGTAAAGGCTTTCTAAAACATTTTTTAGAGATTAGGCACAAAGACTTCAGGGAGAGAAGATGAACTGATGTTGCAAAAGACCATTAAATCTCATAAACCATTCAAACCTTTGGCTGTACTATGCTCTTTTGTTAAATAAAAAAAAATGCTTAGTTCCTAAGTAAATTGAAGTCAGTTAGACCTCACTGCATCATTTTTGCTAAGATTTCATAATTATGTAATCCATCCTTTCAATGTAAGTCCTATTTCTAGAATGCTGATAAGTGTAAATTAACACCAGAGCTGCATGAGGTGTGGGAGCTGCTCCTGCACACCCTTACCTCCTCCTTCAATCTCATTTCCTCGTTGCTTCTAAGTCAGGCTTAAACCCACGCGTGATTCCAGAGCAGTACAGCCTGGTGTCAGTCCTGTATCCTGTCTACATGAATTGCTCCCAGTGTGTGTGTGAACCTAGCATCACCCTTTCAGTTAAACCACAAAAAGGCCCTGAAGAGATCAGTCGAACTATAGTGAAAACCCCTTTTGCCTTGGCAAGTAGGGAAAACCTCTGATGACTGTGTGTCACCTGAGCCTCATGGCCAATTGGTTTAAACAAACAGTGGGTAAGCTGGGGATTCAGGGGGGATCACCTCTGCTGCGGTGATACTCTGGATGCGAATAATCCATATCTAGGCACTGTAAAGCACGATAGCTGTTTCACACACTGCCTGCTGAAATAAAGGCATAATTCTGAGTGATGATCATGAGAAGAACCAGTAAATATAGTTCAGATATATAGTGTAGCTCCTTAAAACTAAGCTTTAACTGATGATTTTATGCAACTCTTACTCATTTAATGGAAATACAACGTAAGTCATCACTGTACTTCATAAATCCTGCTGCTGGTTCTTTATTTTAAAACATCCCCACGAACAATATCTTTTATTTCTGTAGCACCCATCATTCTGTATGAGGATCCCCTTCTCTCGGGAGCACAGTGCAGGGTGGCAATCCGCCTCCTCAGCGCATCTCTCACACAGATGTTCCTACCCACAAGTGACTTTCACTTACTTTCATGTTATCTGTGTTCTCTGTGGCCTGGAGCCTTTCCAGGCTTGCTTTCTTATCTAGCTTGGACATTTCAGTACAACAAAGCTAAAAGGCAATCTGAGTTAGTCATCCTTTTTCACTCTCTTGCATTTTTATTTTTTTAAAGTAGCTTCCTTAAAGGTTATAAATTATAAAATGGAATAATTGCTTAGGTTTAACACTCCTGGCATTGTCTGTGGTGGGGAAAAGAGGAGAGTGTGTCATCACTGTGTGCTAGAAATAGAAAATATGTGGAATTGATTGGGTCAGGATGTTCCATGATTTTTTTAGCTGAAATTGAGAGCTCTAAAGAACAATATTTTCAGAGATTTAAATATACAACTTAAAAATAAAAATAGTTTAAAATAAGGATTTAAAAAAAATCTTCAGTGTTTATATGCACTTCTATATTTATAATATGGTAAACCTTCTTTATGTCACTGAGCTACAGGATTCAGAAAGCAAGTTGTTTATAGAATTATTTTTTTCTTTAAGCAGTTTAAAAATAGGGCGTAAACCCATATATTTATATACGCACGCGCACGTTTTTTTATCCTCTACATTTTCTATTTGTGGTCATGTCTAGTCAGGCTTAGTGGAAATAGCAGAAGTATTTTTTGAAAAAAAGTTTATCACATGAACTAAAATTGGAAATTATTATGAGAAACAGCCTGTGGTTGCTCATTGCTACTTTAAAGGATTGTGCCTGAGATGACCAGAGCAGCCCTGACAGGCTGCAGCATGAGCATGCCGAGTGCTGCTTTGCCTACACTGAAAACTTCTAACATGAATTATATTATTAAAGAATTTCACAGGATTTTGTACACAAATAATTTGTCTTTTCCTAAAAATAAGTTGTAAAACTTAGTACCCTGAGCACAGAGAACAACAGAGAAAAAAATAAAGTGGGGTGTGGGCAGGGGTGTGTGGAGATACTCAATGAAGTAGGATTGTTGCACGTGATGTTTTCAAGTCCATTATTTTTGTGTGTATATAGTTATGTGTATTCATTTCATGCTGTTTGGGTAAAAAAAATTGTATAGAGGAATGGTAAGTTATATGACAGAAATAAAGAAGCCATTTTCAACAAGGGTTTCCCTATGTGAAGAAAAACTGAATAATTTTTTTTTTTTTAAGTACAAAGCATTTTTCAGTAAGGAAAATAATTGCTTACTCTGGAATGTGAGCAGGGCACTGGATACCTGACCTGTAATTTAGGAAAATAGTGAAGGGTTTTTCATCAGTAATTATTATTATTACAGTTGAACTGTGGGGCCCTAGTTGTGACTAGGACTCTCTTATGCTAGGCACTGTCTATCTAGCAAGAGATAACCACTGCCACATGACTCTTGCAGCAAAGGCAGGGCAGGCCAAAGAGGAGAAGGGAGAAAATGGAAGTAGAAAGTAGAAGTGGTGAGCCCAAGGGTATGCTACTCACTAATGGACACTGCTGCCTCAGACCAATAAGTCACCTATAGACACTTGTCTGAGTTTGGTGTGAGTTGTGTCTTGCATTTTGTAATGCAGCATCCTGATCAGAGAGAATGGCCATGATTTAAATAGGTAATGCCATTTGCCTGTGGGAAAGTGCATCTTGAAGGCTTAGTCTTTGGTAGAGGTTATTCTGTGCAATGCAGGAATCAGCTGTATAAATCTTCCTTGAAAGTTTTGGGCTTAATTCTGATTGGCATGTGTAGTTTCTCGGAACAGATGGTTTTAGGGCTGTGATGATTTAATGGCTGGCTCTTTGGGTTACTGTAATGTAATCAAGAAAGTATAAGATGCTTCAGACTACTAAGCATTTCCCTGTAAAGTAAATCTTTGTTACTAGTTATTTTTTGTGTCAATGAAACATTGTTTATGGGAGAAATAATCGATGAATGCTGAAGACAGCATTAATAAAAACATTTTAAAATGTGGTCTCTGAATTCTCATAGAGAAGGAACTATGTGTTAGTTTGAGAAAACACAAACATCTCTAAATTTAGTTGCTCTTTTCATACACTGGACCTTAATTTTGCTTAGGAAAAAAAATGCTTTGCTGCTTGAAATATGGAAGTCTATGAATTTACTAACTGGAGTAGTAATCAGTTCTGCCCTGCCTGGTCAGTAGTATTTCACTTTGTTATTAGCCCTGCTATGCTTACCTCAGTTTCTGAGCTTCAGTACCCTCTTCTGGTGATGAACCACTGAGGCAGCATTTGACAGTGGGTGAGGCTAGCAGTGCTGTCCCCCAAGTAAGCAAGCACTTGTATAATTTTTTTGTCCCTGGAAGAAGGGGCATGTCTGGTGGTTTTGTACCACTGCCCCGTGTGTTCTTTTGCACAGCAGTAAATCAAAGAGATTTACACGTTATTCTCCAAGCTCACAGAAGCAATGGGAGAAAAAAAATGTGTGGAATTTGCAATGCTATGTGGAGCAGCTCTGCTTCAGTGGGTGAAAATTTATGTGGGGTATTAGAGTTAGCAAAAAAGGGTAAAGACAATAGAGAAACTGTGATGTATTTGATTGTGTAGCAATAGAGACACTCCATCATTACCCACCATACTGGCCTGAGTGTGTAACAGAGATGCATACACCTCATATTGAATGTGTGGCACAAACTTGGTTAAAATTCTGAAATTATGTATGAGAATGCCATGGTATATCAAGAAATAAGACCATTTTTATCAGCATCATATTCATTACAGAGACACAGGCATCTCATTTGATGCTGCTTGTGTAATAAAAGTCTGGTGTGCAAATAGGTTTGAGAATGCTGGTCACGGTTTTGAAATATATGAAACTCTTGTGAACATTTGAGAAAACATTCAGAAGTCACAGTAATTTCATGGGATTTGTTCTTAGTGTTACTAGCGCTCTATAACTTTCCTTTTTTCAAAATGGTTGTCGTACAGCCAGGAAACCAAAATTATACCATTGCATTAATTACTAATGGCTTTTCTACAGGCCTCTGGACCATATATATTGAACAATAAAGATTAAAAGCAGGGAGCTCTGTTACTTCACTATACTTTGATGTAATCCACGTTTTGTGTTTAAGCTTGTCCTTACTGCTAAAAGATGTTTTATTCTTTTTATCCTTTGGATAAGTAAGAGCAGTGCTGATGCCAAAGCACAGTAAAGACTAGGCACTTAACTTTTTACCACAAGGTAAACTCACTGAGGTCAAACAGTAGTTCCACCTACCATTGAACCCTGTAAGTTTACCTTGTGGTAAAACCTGAGTCTTCACTGTGCTTTAATCTTGGAATTGCTCCTGTATACCACAGTGTCTGCTCTTTATAACGCTTTTATCTTGGGACAGTTCATGGGAGAGCTACTGGGTGATGCTGCTTTTTTAGCATTGGAGGCAAGTCCTTTGTTTCAGCATAGAAAACATGATTTCCATCCACATAGACTTCAAAAGAAACAGTAGGAATTCTTGAGAGCCTGATTATCATGGCATAATCACATTATCAGAGAGATTAGAAGCACTTTACTGTGTCTTGGTGTAGTGACACTGAGGCACTGGACAAAGTCTTCAAGTGCTGTTAAAAATCTTTCTTGTAGGTCACTAAAGCAAAAGAGAGGTTCTTACCTATGAGCCCTGAAATCACAGAGAACGTGTTTAATTCTTCTGTCAGATAGCTGCAGAACCAGACATAAGCAGGGCATGTAGCTACTGGTTTTTACTGGCTCATCTAGATCTATTTCTCAAAGTGACTTGCAGCAGAGCAAAGCAAAAGCCTCCTATCAGCTGTAGTCATTGTGAAACAGTGTAATTGAGCAGGCAATCAAACTAATTGAATAGAAAAGTGTTAGCAATTCAAACAAGGGAAGATTTGAAGGTGTGTTTTCCCGAGAAAACTTGGTGGTCCTTTCTTGGATACTATTGTTTATTGTGGGTGATGGCTGGCTGTAACAGTAATGTGTCCATTTCTAGGGTTTGTCTCTCCACTGCTGTGTATATTGAGGTAAACAGCCCATGACCCACGTCCTGTATGTGGGATGTTGTCTGAAAGACTGAATAACTTGTGACTATAGAAATTAAAAAGTTAAAGCTGAGACTGAAAGTGAGATCAAAGTATGTGATTTTTGTAACGTGTTCCTCGTTGTGTACGGTTGCAAAGACCACCAAAAATGTGGGGATTAATGTTATGATATTATGGTTCCCCAATATAAAGGATTCTATTGATAATTAGCTCAAAGTAAAGCTAAAAATAATCAATGGAAAAGCCTTTTCAGCTTTGAGTCTGTGCCTCTGGAGGTGCACCATGAGGACAGTGTCTAGACAGATACGGTATGAAACACCAAGATGCACTTGACCTCAGCTAAAAGGCCAGGATGAACAATCCCTACAGAAAGAGTGACACGGGAGAATTGCTGCACATTTAAAGAAAACCATTCTAGTAGGGAAGAAACATGGAACGTGGGATGAAATGTTTTAGCCTAAACAGGTACTAAAAATGATCCTGGGAAAAGTGTTTTTAAAATCAATTACACTTGGTTTCACTTCACTTGATTTTTAACGTGTAAAAATAAATTTTGAAATTAACTGCAAAGGCTTTTACCTGCCAAGGCATGGAGTCAGGATTTTGTATGCTTCCAGCAGAGATTACTGAAACACTTGCAGCAGGGAGCTGCATTCCTTCTGCTGTTTTAAGGAGTTGGAGAAGTAGAAGGGAAACATACTACCGTGCACATGAGTGTATCTGGGAATTGAAAGGATTTTTTCTAAAAAAACTTCTTTCCCTATTCTATATCTGTTAAGGAAAGGCTTGATTCTTTGCATGGATAACTTCATGTAATCCACTGACTGTCTTGCCAGTAGAAAGCGTGCATAGCCCTAAACTGGCATTTTCTGCTGGTACTTTGGGACCTTATATTCCATTCATGTCTTTCAGGTTCTCTCAAAATGAACCGTATGAAAAGTACAAGTGTTAACACAAACCCCTTTGATGAGCATTCAGTTGCCTAGAGGTAGCTTCTGGGGGAAAAAAAATCAGAGCACCTACAGCAATTTTTTGTTTGTTTTTAAAGCATGGCCTTGTTTCAGAAACAAGTACCAGACTACTGTGCACATCACTATCTCGTAGTGGCAGAACGAGAAGTTCATCGGTCAGGCAGGAATCTCTGCAGTTGTAGAAAAGGATGCCATCTTCGGGCAACGCTCAGTCATTGCACCCTTCTTTTTGTGCCGGAGAACTCAAAATCCGCACTCCGGTTATATGGTAACCAGGAGAGCACAGTGGAACCAATCCCAGTCTTCAGCCAGCCATTGTATTAATGTCAAATACTCTGAACTGTGCTTTCTGATTGCATGTCATCTACACACTTCTTGCATCTGGTGTTATCTTTTTGTTGTGGTTGATTTAAAGCATAAGCAAAATCTTTTTGCGCTTTGCAGCTTGAAAATACAGGTGTAAATTAGGGAAGCAACAGCCAGTTTGATCTCAAAACATTCACGTCTTCCCTTATTCCTGTAGCAATAAGGGGAGTAACAAATCTTCCAGGAAAACATTGCTCATGACTTGCCTGAAATAACCTGCAAAAAAACTCCTTAAGAATATACAGGGAAAACTCTAGAATGTCCTAACTACCCTGAGAAGTATCAAATTGTTTTAAAGATTGAGTTGGATAGAGTAATTGCAAATGAGTTTGTGAACATGCTGCATTGACTTATTTTTTTTTGTTGTTGTATATTAGGGTCGACCAGGACCAATTGGACTTCAAGGACCGATAGGTGCACCTGGATTTACTGGCCCAGAAGGTTTGCCAGGAGCAAAAGGTGAGAGAGGAGCAGTGGGTCCCCCTGGGCCAGCTGGACAGAAAGGTGACAAGGTAGGCTCAGTAGTGACTTTTTTCCCCCCCCGCAATAGATCTGGTATATATTTTTGAATGGATAAAGATAATCTTGGGCTATCTGTCCAGGGCTAAGAACACAACCGCATTTCATTAATGTCTCTAGAGAATCCCCTGCTGTTATTTTGCAATGTTCCTAAAGCTGCTGAGCATTGTAGATGAACCATTGCTAAATAAGTATTGCTGTTGTGGAAGAGATCCTGCATTGGTGTCTAGAAAAGCAAGATGAATGCATGCTAACTAAAACATGTAATTCAGTTTTGCAGTTTCAAAGTTATTTATAACAGAAAGAATAAACTATGTCATATTAAACGGAATAACCTATAAGGTGTGGTTGTCAATGAATGCAGTGTGCAAGAACAGGCAGAATAGCAAACTTAAAAAAGCCTTTATGACCTTGGGATCTGTTTTCCCTTCCTATAAATTAGTTTGGGGGGTTTGGAGCTAGGCAAAAGAATGAGTGAAAGTATGAACAAGTGCTTTCAGTAATAAAGAGTGGATACATGTCGGTAGTTCACTTTAAGGAAAGTATACATTCTGCCTCAGGCATGTGTTTGCATCATGAGTTATGGATGGGATGGAGAGAACTCATTGAGTCCCATAGGTTAGAGCAGTGTATATGCTCTCATGACATAGCCTGTCCCAGGATATGCAATAGGTTATAGTTTGGGAGGTCTGATATTGTCTGATACAAGGAGTGGAATGGGATTCCTGCTCTTATGCCTGTGTGGTTGGATAAGAGGAATGCTTCAAGGACAGCAGCTTGAAAGCTTAAAAGACTGAGGAAGTTCTGCATGCTGGGTTTGGTTTCTAAAATCCAAAGGAAGTCTGGAACATCAGGACAAGGGCTTGCCTTCTGGGACTATCCCACAGCATCTTACCAGTCTACTTGATGTAATGTGTTCAGGTCACACCTGCAAATAAGAAAAAGACAGTGTAGTGATGGAGGACTCAAATCAAGGATTGAGTGCAGGTATGAGTGATGGTATTTTTAGAATTCTAGCAGATAACATTGAAGTCATTAAACCTGTTTTTTGGAAGACACGGCAACCTGGGATAGGAACTGGATTTTAACTATTGAAACCAATCTCCTTGCACTGAAAAAAATGCATTATTTACTTCAGAATTGCTGTTTCTATCCATTGTAATGGATACATATTCAATACCAACATGCAGTAACATTCCCTTTCTAGACTGAAGAAGCAATATACTTTACTTTTCAAAAGCAAGACCATTTTAGGCTAGATATTCTGCTTACACAGTCTGCTATGCTACTGGGCAGAGCAGAGCAATAGAACTAGTAAAGTGGCAATTACTTGCAACTCAGTCAGGGGTGGTCTGAAGTTAGTACAGTGGTCTGCATATCTTCAGATGGTGCTACCCAAGTATATACAGAAAAATCTATAAGTTCTGTTGAAACTCTTGTAAGATCAAGTGACACTGAGAGTTAAGCTTATGTTGGATAGTTTATTTTTCTGGCATCCCATTTTCCCCAGATGTGCAGTGGGCTATTTTTTTCTTTAAATTGCCTGATTAAAACATTCCTACAACACTCATTTGGCATCCACTCAAGTTCAGATGTTCGGTTCTTATCTTCACTGACCGCTGTGGTCAGAGGGAATCTGCATGAGGTAGTTTGCTCCTTTTGGTTCTGAAAGCTCAAGTCCAAGATTGAAAATGTTGGAGTGAAAAGGATCTCACAGGCAATTAATATATATAGATTGATGAGATGAAATACAACATATACTCTTTTTCTTCAGGGCCCAATGGGAGTACCAGGATTTCAAGGAATCAACGGGATCCCGGTGAGTTTGCATATGTAAATATAAATCACCAGATTATTAGTCACAACCAAAAGCACATAAACACAGCAAAGACTGTTCTAGCACATGCATAGTGTGTCTTGCTTCTCTCTGGAGGTATACAGTAGTGTTTGTTAGCGTACCTGGTGATCCTATGCTATTTTGTAAGAGGTTTGGATCCTATTATAGCAGGAGAGGAAGTTGATACATATCAGAGAGTGAACCTGAGTTACATGGGGATGCACTGCATTGTTGATAAGCTCTTCTTTCAGCACTGTGTCTAGAAAACACTAATCATAAAATCATAGACTCATGGAAAGGGATCTCAGTCAAACAGACATGATCAGCTGAACTTCAGGCCAATTTTAGTATGTGTTTCCTAATAAATTCTTAAAACCTCGTAATGGCAAAGACTCTTAACTTTCCTTTAGAAATGCTTTGCTAGTGCCTGACTTTGGACTTTCTTTAAACCTCCTAGTTCTCAACTTCCTGATCATGGACACAGAGAGCAGGTTGTTCACTTCTGTGTTTTAGTAGCTGTCTTGTATGTGACAACTGTTACCGGATCTCCCTTGATGATCTGTTGTTATGATATGGATGAAACCAGTAATCAGAGATGGGTGCCCCAGATGATTGTTGTTTCTCCTATAGATGTTAGTTCTGGTTTAGATCTGAGCCTTTCAGAAACCTAAGACAGGAAAGGGATAATTGCTGCGTTTTCCAGGAGACAGGCAGGTAACCACTTTTCCCTGACCATCAGGAATTTTTTACTTCTTTCATTTTTTAGAAATTTAACATTCTAGTGATAGTTGTTTCCTTTACCATAGAAAAAAAATATGTGTGCAGAGTGTTTTGCTTTGATTTTCCCCGCTGATTTTTGCAAAGAAGTCTTAGAGACACTTTACCTCAGGGATAAAGCTGGGCCAGCCTCACAATTTGCCCCAAACTTCTTTGCTCTCTCTATGCAATTTGAGCTAAATCCTCCTTTCTCCTTCTGATATTAGACTTATTTTTGTGTCCTTGATGACATTGTTCCATCTTCTGTATCCTTGTGCCTCCAGATTACACTCACAGTCTTTTTCATCTTCCTTACTTCCTCAGCTGGCCAGGAGCTCCTTTCTTACTTCCTATCAAAAATGGAATTGTTTTGGTAGATTGGCTGAAAATGCACAGTTGGCTCTGAAAATGAGGTTGCTTGATTCCAGTTCCTTTCTGGCCCTTGTCCTTCTCTCCCCCTGTGTTCATCCTTGCCTGTTTTCTCTCCTCTACTCCCTTGCTGCTATTTTTTTTCTCTTCCCACCAGCCAATTCTCTAGCTCTGAAGAGAACAAGCTGTTCCCATAATACTTAATTTAATTGAACACACTGTGGGAACATGCTGTTCTCAGGGTATTTTTTCTGATGAGGCTCTGGAAAAGGGGATTCCCAACCATGAGGGGAGGCAGAGATAGAGCAGCAGCCATTGCCAGGTAGTTGGCAGTGACAGGCATTCCAAGGAGAGAGTAGGGGAGGAAGATGAAAGGATTGGAAGCCTCCAGCATATGCAGATCTCTCTGTCTGCTTTACAGTGTTCTACAGGTGGGTGAATGAGAGAGGCAAATTTTACTGCTCATGAACAGCAAAGTGCTCACCTTTGCCTGGTGCATTTCAGGATAGGGAGTAGCTCAGGTTTGTTGTGAAATATATACAAACACAGGCACGTTACATGGATGTGTGAAGTGCAGAGCAAAGGAGAGAGAGCATGTGCATGCTGATACATGGAAGAGAAAAATATACTGCTATCTCTGCACAGGAATTAATATCTAAGCACAAGGAGAGGTTATTTGTAGTATGCAGGTATGTTAGCGTGGGCAGATTTATTTTAATCATGGCCAAAGGACTGCAAGGCTGTGATTCAGAGGGGAATCCCACTAGTGACCTGAAGGGAAGTGGTGTTCCACAGAGTTCCCTCGAGGAATGCTGGTGGCAAGTAAATCATGTTGTTGCAGCTGGCCTGACTAATCCCTTTAACCTAGTAAATACAGCAGCTACATGTGTTTATAGCTAGCCTTTCTGTGTAACACAGTCAAGAAACCCTAAAATCCTTAGCTCTACTCGGGAAGTTTATTTTTTCACATTAGACAAGATTCAGGTACACCTCTGGCAAAGGTTGGAATGGGAGCAGGGAGGTGTATATAGCTTTTCATGAACAGTCCAAGGAGTCCTAGAAGGAAATATTTTTATGAGAAGTGACCCCTTGTCAGTACCAAATCTAGAGCTAGAGTTGTTTGGTTTTTGTTCTCTTTTTTTTTTTCTTTTGTGACCCATCTAGAGGAAATGGAAGCACTGGGATGGCTGTAAAAAGGCCACTTTGTCATAGAGATCCATGAAACCGCTTTTTCAATTAGTTTTGTGTTCAGCCTTAATTGCATTTGTTTTCCTGTTTTTAAATGTGTGTTGAGCTCTCCTGCTGGGATCACCATTGTGTTGTTTGATTTAGAAAAGAGGTTCCTTGGGATCACAGTGTTAGTGTGCACAAGAGTCAGATAAAGCAAGAGCCTAGCTGAACAGTTCAGGTTTCCTTATCTGTCTCACAGGGAATGTCTCCTTTTGTGAGAACAGAGACACAAAGTGATCTCTCTGGCCTGTGTTTTAACTCAGGTCTGTAAACTAGTCACCCTGCCATAAATAAGTAACGCCTGTAAAAGTCATCTGCCCTAGTCAATTGAGGTGCTTGTGCTAAATTGGCACATCTGCCAAAACAGGAATTAGAGGAGGTGAGAAGAGCGTTTCGGGTCAAAACACCTCTTTAAATCAGTATTTCAAATCCCTGTGGAAAAGGTTCATTTAAGCCAGAACTTTACAGCTCCAGAAGTCAGTTGTGGGTGCTCAGTGTCTCCTTGAGGTAAGGTTCTTAAAGCAAAGCATTGTGAGCTCTGATAGCAAATTAGCTAGAAAGTAGGAAATCTTTCTTCCTAAAGCAGAAGAGACAGAATGTATATGTGTGTCATGCTTTGCCTCAGACATGGATGCCATGGGGTTAAGTGACAGGACCACAGTTTTATTTAATACACATAAGAAATCACTGTGGTCAGCATACTTTATATCCTCTCTGTGAGCTCTTCTCACATACTGAAAGGATAGCGAAATCCTTTGGGCCACTTACAGACTGTGTTGGTCCAAGAGTTAGGAGGTCTCACCCAAAGTGTATCCCAAGACATGAGGCCACCAGTCAGCTGCCTGTCACTAGTTGGCTCTTGGCCAGCACTAAAGGCTTAGCAGCTTGGCTCCCCCTTGTCTAGCTGCGAGGGGCAGATGTTGGCTGTTCAGCTTCACTAAACCCCACAGCTGGTAACCTTATGTTGTAACCAGATATGTGTGCACTTGTCCACATAGCTTCTGGTTTTGTTGATGGTGTAAACAAAGTGAAAGATCTGGTAGACAGTGACTGCTGTGGCCTCCCTTTGCAGTCACAGCCTGTCCCGTCACAGGCTTGCCACTCTTGGCTATGATACCCCTCATGGATGGAGGAAGGGGGGGTGCCACTGATTCGTTCCAGCTTTGGGAATCAAATTAAATAATTTCGAAGAGACAAATATAAGTTGCAATAAATAGGTGCTTCACCCTTACTCTGTTCCTTTACCAGGGCCTAGCAAGTCCCTTCTTGCACAGTACACGTGGGTGTTTTGACAAACAGACTTTAATCATCAGGGCAACTGGTACTATGCATGCAGTGGTTCCTGCTGCTTTGGGATGACTTCATTCCATGTCCTGAGGCCTTGTTTAATCTCAAATTTATACTTGTCTGGGTGAGCTGCCTTGATCCTGTAGTGGAGACACACTTTACTTTCATTCAGTTTGCACCTTATTGAATGACAGAGCGAATCTGGGGTCTCTCCTCTTCTGTCCATTTTGTTGGCACAAGTCACAATGCAGTTGCCAAATGAACTGGATCAAGGAACTCATCTGGCTGAAAATGAAGAAACAGAACAATTATTTCTTCACTGTATTTGTTTCCTGCTCCAGCTGCCTCTTCTGCCTGTGCTTATGCCAACGCAGGGCAGAGGCAGGTGTGAATAAGCAGGACTGTGCAATAGCACTCCTGGCAGCAGCTGAGACCATCGATCAGCTTCAGTATTTATGTAATTATGGCCTTAGTTACTCTCCATCCTTGGGAAAATCACTCTGCTACTGTGTGCCCCCAGCTTCTCCCCTGTAAGATGAAGATTATAGCATTCCTACTTTTTTGCAAGACATTTTAAGATCCTTGGATAAAATGCATTACATTACTGCAAAGTTCTCACTGAGTTTGGTTAGAGCAAGTGCGATTGGCTTGGACTGGGAAGACCCTTAGCAGCACAAATGTGTTTTGTTTTAAGTGTCAGGCATGAAAGATTGTTAATGTTCTGCTTTATCTCCATTTTATCCATGTTTATTTTTTTACTTCCCTTGTGTGAGTCATAACTTGTTTAATGCCATATCTTAAGGATGAATCTTTGGGATCAAATAAAGTACTTTTGGGATGAGTCAAGGTCGGCGTGACAGAGGGGAGGGGGAGAACTCTCAGTTACTGATACAATCTTCCCAAGTTTCATAGGACACCACGTTTGAGTACCACGGAAATTATTTCTATGAAAAGGAAGATAGAATAAGGGGCTGCTTGAAACCTGGGTGTGACTAACAGTTCTGCCTTTCTGTCTTTTGTCTATGCATACCTGTGTGACACTGAAGAAAAAATAGCTAAAGACTCCAACTTTCATCTCCTTTGAATCAGTACCATGCTGAGTAAACTCCAAATTAACAGAGCTAAACCAGGGTAAAAGAGATGTGAAAACAGAGTTAGGTACAATTGTATTCTGCTCTACTTGATTAATAATTGACCATTACAAATACTTTATTTTAAAGGCTGATAGTTTAATTAGGTCTTTTTCCCAGTTGCTTTGCCTAAGGTTTTAAGTTTAATATAACAAGAAAAGCTGTTTTGTTTGAATGCCCTGATGCTGGAGCTGTAACATCTGTTGAACTGTAAAAGGAAATAATCCATACTGGAAAGAAAGTCACTGAAACTTTAAGCAGATTGGAATTATAAATGCTCAGTATTGTTGAGTCTTCCTCTGTCCTTGTTTTCACATGAGTGACTTCCATTCCTGGTGTCAGGTGCACCCTTTGTGATGTTTTACCCTGTGTAGTATGCCACGGATTTCAGGCTGCTGTGAGATGAGTATTGTTCTTTTGGGACCTACTCATGCACGAGTTATGTTCTTCAGAAAATTATCCCTTGGAGAAAAGGTAATTAAATGAATGTAGCCAATGTTCTAGGATTTAAGCTTTGGGGAGGATAAACAATGCTGGCTGAAGAAGCTAGTTCTCTTGGAGTCTACCATACACCACACTGGAGTGGGAGTTGAGTGTTTCTTTTGCTTTGTGCTGCCATTTGGAAGTTATCAGTTTTCTGAGGACAATATTACTAATAAAATAAAGCATACTGACAGTCTCTTTTTTTCTCTCTTTTTTTTTTCCCCGTTACACAGGGTCACCCTGGGCAGTCTGGACCTAGAGGTCTGCCTGGCCTTGATGGCTGCAATGGTACCACTGGGAGTCCTGGTGTTTCTGGATCAGATGGGTTTCCTGGCCTACCTGGGATGCCTGTATGTCCTGAGCCAAATACGGTGTTTTCTAGTCACTAAGCCAGGATTTGTTTTTCATGTCATTGTTTCAAAAGTAACTCTCAAGTACGTGGGAAGAACCCCAATAACCTAAATTCTATTAGTGATGTAAGAGCTCAGAATTATTAAGTTCTTGAAGTTTCATTCCAAGGAAAAAATGAAGATGTGTGATCCACATCAAGTTAAATCATTGTTACTGGCAAAATTCAAACTAACTCTAAAGAAACCATGATGACGTTTTTAAGAGCCATGAAGTGTCAAATATTTTCCACCTGGCAGTTTCAAATTAGTGGATGCTGATTCAGGGAAGGATATTATCACATGTTCAAGTTTGTGTATCAAATATTGGATGCCTTCCTTAATGTCTTAAGATAGCCAATAGCTTCAGTCTCGCAAAGTGTTGCTAGGATTTACTTTCCAGTGTGTGTATATATATATGTATATATTACCTTTGAAAACACTTTTCTACCAGGTTGGAGCTTTATCTAGCCTGCATTGGACACCTTTAAGTTAGGTATCTGATCTATTAATCTGGACTCCCCTCTTACAGCATGGGATTTGCAAGAGCAACTTCTCTGCTTATGGCTTTCAGGATACATGGCTTTGGAGATAACCGGTTTTTTGCACTGACTAGAGAAAGTGAAGGTAGCTGGATCATGCCTAGGATTAGTTATAAGGATGCCACTCTTAGATGTTTTGGGGAATTATATATTC
>VXBZ01007888.1:704967-731944 GCA_013399135.1 Heliornis fulica | reverse complement strand
GCTCAAAATCTACAGAAACTATTCATTGCATAACCGCGATCCAAGAGAGGCTCTTTTTCAGACAGTTACTACGGCGACCAGAGCAAGGCTGTGGGTGAGGGAGGTGTCTGGCGACGGCTCCGGCGCGGAGCTGCTCTGGCAGCGCCGGCCCCAAGCGGGACGGTGCTGGGCAGCAGCCCGGGGGTCGTGGGCGGANGGGGTGGGGGGGTGCTGAGCTCCTCTCCGACAGCCGACGAGCTGAGCCAAGGATGTGATTACCAGGAGCTTTTCATCAGGGACTCTTGCACAAAACCTGGTGTATAATGCAGAATCATTACTTTAGGTGTTTAAAATGGATCCCTAAATAGCAAATAATCTGGTACCTTTTTATTTTTTTTTTTTTTTTTAAACATTATTATTATTACTGATTTCCCCCTTCCAGTAATACCTTAATATTTTAATACTTTGCATCATTGCATTTTTGATACGTGTATTTTTGTATGCACAAGCCATTCTGGTCCTTTTAAATGCCTCTTAGCTGTACTTTGAAAGTCTTTGTGGAAAAGTAATAACTTACTTTGGACTTAAATAAGAAATAGTCCACATTGAAGTCCACACTACTTTATATTAACAGGTTTCAGGAATTGAAATGACATAGACAAGTCTTTGAAGCGCTGACTGCAAAATGAGCTCCTTCCACTTGATGCTGGAAGAAGGTAATGTTTTCAGTTGACTTAAATACTGACCAGATTGCTCCTTTTAAGGTGCGTTGGATGCTCTCATTGCCTCCAGTTTGACGTGAGGTGGAAGTGGGTGGATAGGTAGCTCGTCACTGTACAACAATCAACTGGTGGCTTTATGTGGAGATACAGATACCCATCTTTTCTCCCTCCCTCCCCCACTTTGTGCTTTGGAGAAAGTTGAGGCACTACCTGTAAGGAACACTTTGTTCAGATTGTGCTCTGAGCTGTCAATACTTTGTGTCAAAGTTGAACTGGGGTTTAGTTGATAAAGATTAACTATTGCAGGCTTCTTTGTCAATATTATTCTTTGATTTCTGTGACTTCATTTTGATGTAGTTTCAACAGAATGTTTTGGATAATGGATTTTCCTTAAATTAGGTAGGACTTTTCTGTAGTCCTGTAACTCGCAGGATTGTCTGGAAAGAAAGCATTTAAGGCCTAAAGTTTGTGGTCATCACTTCAGTGTCAGAATACCACAATGGATAACCAGATCCAATTCCAGAGGGTGCTTGTGCATCATTTTCTGTGACTATGCATTCCTGCATGTCCCTATAAAATTATCAGCTGCATTTTGTTTATGTATTGAGAAATTTGAAGGAGCAGTAGTAAGTTCTATTTTAACTTTGGGAAGATAAATATTAGGAAAATAACTTGGAAATTAAACGTTTGCTTTTTTAGTTGCAAACCACAAATATGACTCGTTGGTGGTGTGGGGTTTAGTTTGTTTTGGGTTTTGGTTTTTTTTTCCTTATTTCTTAGAAGATTTCATGTATACTTTTCCTTTGAGCTCAGCAAGCTTTGAGCTGAAACACTTTTCCAAACTCAGTACGTAGGCAGTGTCATCAGTGAAATTGCCATCTCTCTACACAAGTGAGATTTTCTTTTAAGCTTCTGTGGTTGTATCACAGGGAAATTTCATACTGCTGGTATGAAGGGATACTGTGGCATAGAAAGCAGTACAGGGCTACAGTGGTTAGCTTTTAAAACAAGGTTTGCTGTTTCACTCTTGAGGATTTTCAGTAAGTGGTATTTTTTTTATATTCTGGATAGGACAAAATGTAAAAAAACTTTGTGTGGTCACTCGAGACAACACTGACTGGAACAGAAGTGCTCTGTATACTATGAGGTGTTGTAACTGCAAAAGCTAGAGGCTGCTTTCCTTACTTCCAGAGTTTTTTAAGCTTTACCACCACATTTTATGAAGGCTCTTTCTTTTGAAAGAAAATATCACTTTAAGACAGTAGAGTTTTAGTATGCAGTATGATGCTAAATACCACCCTTGGTACTGAAGACCAGTAACAGTTGCAAAATGTGAAACTTAACCTGTTGGGATTGTTTAGTTACTTTTATCTTGCCCTAAATTTAAATATTTGTTTCCTTTTAGTGGTTATATTTGGCTTACAAAGCAGCTACTCATCTGGATTTGTTTCTGGCTTGACACATGTGTAAATTTACCCTGTTTTTGACAGAAACTTTGTTTTCCAAAGGGTTTTGCTAGAATTCTTGGTCAATCTTTATTGGAAATTTTATTGTTGCTCTTTTGTTCGAAGTCAGCACTCAAGTGTATGCAGAGGGATGCCCTTGCTTTTACTTTAATGATGTCTGTAGAAAATTTGGTTTTGTAGGTGCATGCTGGTGTCCAAATGTGTTTTGTAAAATCCCTTTTTTCCCCTCCTCCACTCCCTTTCTCCACTCTTTACAGTTAAACTGAAACTCCAAGAATGATGGTCACCTCTTTGGCAAGTTACAGGAAAACCACATACAAGGCAATTAAATAAAGACTATGGTATGAGTACTTTGCCAGATAAACTGTCCAAAAGAAGTACATACTTGGAGGCTGATCTGTTAAAGTGAACTCTCTGTTTTCCTGCCTGCTACCCCAACACTTCTGCCTATGCAATGTTTCAAAAGAAGGAACTGGTGGTGCTTGTTTGTCACTGATGTTAAGTACACTGGATATAAAAGTAAGTCAAGGCCATGTGTGGTTTTTCCGGGAGTACCATCTCTTTTTCCTCCAGTTTCCAGCTGGCTACAAGGCAAATATTTGCTAGGGTCTGTGCAATGGATGTCTTGCAGTGGACTGCCACAGGGGAAACCAGGCTGCTGTAGCGTGAGAGGGAGCAGCATGCCGAGTGGTCAGGAACCAAGGAAAGGCAAAGACACACCTTAACCCCTGTGGGAAAGGAAAGGAGCAAGTGCTTGCCAGCTGGCTGGCAGTAGAAGGCTAGGGAAGAACTCCAGTGACCTCTTGCCCTGAAAAAGTAGGGCTGACTGAGAGGGGAGCAGGACTTGGTTAAGATTTAGAGGTTTCTTGGAAGCCACTTGCAGGTCGTGAGGGCGGTGGGTGGCTGTTCAGTTGTGTCTTGGTTGGATAAAGCTGCCAAGAAACCCTGAGGTGTGAACTGAAACTACAAATCTTGAACACTGGTTTGTGTCTGACTACAGCAGTTGTTATTAGCTGTGGTTTCCTTGCACGTTTTACGTTAGATGATAGAAGTGCCACATCACACTGGAGTTAGAGCATGCTTGTCCTCCTGCAGAGAACTACAACTTCATCTGCTCCTAGAGCAGTGCTGCCTGAATTGTACAAGAACACTTCAAAGAATAAAACATCATCTTATCTGTGATTCTGTCTCGTAAACATATGGAAAGAGGAGTAGCTTAATCAAGTCTGGTTTCTACATTACACAGTGTAGCTTAAATCACTGTATGCAAGTGTAACTTGTTTGTGTTGGAGGGTTGTTGGTTCTTTTATGGCTTGATTATGCTGGCAAAAGAAAATTACATTTTCTGCAAGAGTTATTCCAGTAGAAGTTTGGAAAAAATGCAGTAGAAGGCTGAAAACTGAGCAGCCTTCTGTGGAGCCAAGAGTTGCTGTAGTTGAAATCCTCAAAGGCTGGGCATAAATAACCAAACCCATTTTTTTCCCTCCCTAGGATGACTAATGCCTCTCCTTATTTATTTAAGAAGTAATGTAGGTTGCAGAGGACAGTGGAGCTTGAACACTCTTACTACACTAATGGAAAAAATTTCTTCTTTGCAGCAAAAGATGACATCTACGCTTTTGCTCATTAGTTGTCTTGTACTGATACCCCTGTTCCGTGCTGGTAAGTGAAATATGTTGTTGAATTTTAAAAATTAATTTTAAAAACGAAAACCTGTAAGAGACAAGTTCTGTTATTTAGAATAAAAGAAGTACTGGGAGCAAATAGTGGATTTTGGATTTGGTTTTGCTTCAGCGTATTAAAGATACGCTGAAGACTTCTTGGATTGAAGTTGCACTGGGGGTGGAATCAACATAAATATTTTTAAATCTAGCCACATAAATTCAGGATGCTGAGGCTTTGATTAGCCTCTCCTTGATTTCTGTGAAGAAAGTCTGAAGACATTGGCTTCCTTAATGTACTTAGCTGTTAAATGCCTTAAGAGACATGCTGTAGCTCTAGTCCTGAAGGAAGTATTAATTAGTAACATTTGTAATGGTACATCTGTTTTTTTTCTGTAGTTTTTAGGACTACATAAATTAATGATGCTTGTCTTGCTGCTTCTGCCACAAGCACTCTAATAGTAACGCCTCTGATAGAGTTTAAGCTCCATAGGGACTTACTTGGAAATCATTCAATTAGGTATTAGGAAGGTGGTGGGACTGGAAAGGTTACTGAAGATGTTTTTATTAAAAAAATAAATTGAATATATTAGCTCTGTAATATGCAGTCATTTAGGTTTATAAAATCAATACAGTCAGACGTTTTGCAGTTTCATAGGAATTCAGTGTTGCATGTGCCTGGAAGTGTTTGGAGGTTTTAAAATCTACTTTGTATCCAAGTGGCCTCCCCTGTTTGTACAAAACTGGTTTTTGCTTGCAAGGTTTAGGTTCTTAATGATTTCTTACTGCACCTGTCCTTTCTCTGGTATTTTTTTGGCTGATGTTTAAAAAAGCTTGCAAGGCTGCAAGACTGCGTCTGGTCAGCTTGTTACACAAACAGAATTTGTATAATTATGGACATGCTCACCTTTTATGTGTTGTTCAGAATAATGTTATAATTTAAAGGGTCTTTAAAGGAAATTGCAAATGTAGTAAGGAAATAACACAGTCTATCCAAGACGTTTTTGTCTAAATTCTTTGTATCTCCAAACATCCTTTGTATTATGACAAAGGATATAAATGTGCTGGGGTCTTGATCTCATTCCATACTGTCTAGTGCTTTAGGTCAAAAAATGTCTTTTCCCACTCTATTGTTTTTTTGTTGTTTGTTTGTTTGTTTTTTCCTGATTTGATTTTGGCCCCACGGCTATAATGGCTAGTACACTGGGAGGAGCTCTGCACTGCAACTGTTTGTGCCATGCTTTTTATAGGTAGTATCTACATATGAGGACCTGGTAATTCTGTAAAATTACCAATGTGCTCAAATAACAGGGACAGGGCAGGTGAGCTGTGAATCTTGTGTTGCCTAGTGAATGCCATGTATCTTATAACTTTGTTGACACTGAGGCTATTGAACTTGAGTGTCCTTGTTGCTGACTTTACTTGAGGGAAGTTGTGGCTTAAGCTTTATCAAATATGTGGTTTAGATCCTCAACCAGAAGATGCTAAACAAACAAAAATGTAGACCAGTGATGTTTTAATGGTAAATTCTTACAGAAAGTTTATTTTCTAATTCTATGCAACTTTGAATGGATATTAGCACTTTTGAACCATGAAAGTATATAGATTAAAATAATTGATTTTATTTTATTTTATTTTCTCTTTTAATAGAAGAATGCCTTATTTGTGACTACTTTGTGCTCGTTGGAGAGCCTACAGCTATTAGTTGCCCAATAATTACACTGCCAGTGCTTCACTCTGATTACAATCTGACGTGGTATAAAAATGGTAGCACTACACCAGTGACCAGAGAGAGACACGCCAGGATCCATCAGCGAGAGGGGTTGCTTTGGTTCATTCCTGCAACGCTGGACGATTCTGGACTTTACGAATGTGATGTAAGGTAAGGCAGGAAGGAGGGAAACAGCTGGTCTGCTGATGCTTACTGGTGTGAAAATGTGTTTGTGGAACTTGGGTGCAGAGAAATTTTTTGTTGTTGTTGTTTAGGTAGAGAGCTTAAATCAATTAAAAGCAGTGTTTTGACCATGCTTTTTGTTTCTGCACACCGGCTTTGGGGTTTGGTTTTCTTTGTTCCACACTTGGCATTGCAAAAGTGATTCATACAAAAGACTCTTAAAGCGTGACAGTATTAACAGTGGTCTGTGTGTGTTGTTTGTTTTGGGTGAAGTGTAAGGTCACAGGGAAAAGTTTTGTTGGCTTCAGTTTTTCTGTGTTCAAGTTGCTTTTTGATACTGACAGATAAGAAGAAAGTTTCGGTTTCTTTGTTAAAGATGGTTAAATGGAAGAAGGATCTAAGAGGAACAAACTCTGCATGTTATGCAGTATCACCATATACAGGCTTTCTAAAGAGCTTAGCAAGTTTTGGGGAATCCTTTTAGAAATTTACAAATTAAAAGGCAGTAAACCATTCTTATGTTTTATTTTAAATCATTACTAAATGTTACTGCTCAAAAATGGGCATGCATGAGAAAGCAAAGCAGTGTGCTAGACAGCTTTAGACACAGTAAAAGTAATGCATCCCCAGTGCTGCTCAACGGATCTGCATGCACAGAGAAGGGGAAACAAGGAGTAGATTTTTTTCCCCTCTTTGGTACTTATAACCTCTTGGCATACTTACAACTCAGATCAGTGCAATAGACTTCACCACTTCAGGTGGCTGAATCTTGTAATGGCTGAAATTCCCTCTGTGCTGAACAGGAAAGCACACAGAAACGGTTCTTTTCCATGTGGTCCCACCACGGCACACTGAGAACAGCCAAGCAGGCTTTTCAAGTGACCCCAAATTATGTGTAGTTATGTGTTTTGGTGTGCATACAGTGCACCAGTTATGCTGAAGAGGTTTGGGCTGTGAATGTAGCGACAGTAGTCAGCAAAGACTTCAGTGAAGGTGCAGGTTGGATGAACCTTCCTGCTCCACAGTTGGCAATGAAGCTAAAGTTGGAAGGCAGAGGAAATCTATCCTTTTGAAGCTACCCAGTCAAATGCATTTTAATTTAGTCTTTCTTGCTATGAGATGTGTTCCCATGGGCACCTTGGCTTGTGTAATATCAGCAGGGCAAAAAACTCGCTGAAGTTCAGTTGCATTCACTGTCGGCTACATTTTGTGCATCAGTCTCTTAAACCTTAATTACAGAGCTTGTGAAAATTGCAGTGTATAGTAGCTGAAGCCAGGGCTGTCAAAACATGCAGTTCACTCTTCTGGAAACTTCTCCCTTAGTGTAGCACTGAGAGATGAAGAGTTGAGCAATGAATTAATGGGAGAGGTTATTCCTTTACTTCTGGCATAGGCTTCTGATTTCTAGTGCGAGCTCTCCTTTGAGGAGCTACTGCAACACAGGTTCTTGTGAAGTGGTTTCACATTGCTACTGTACCTTGATGTGTGTGTTACTCAGAAGCTCTGTCTCCTGCTGAAAGCTACAGCCTCTTTTTTTCTTGATACATCCCCCCAGAGAATGCTTTTTCCTTCATTGAGCACTGAGGAAGTTTCAACGCAGATGTATTCTGGGTCATCCTGCACTACTGTGTGTTGGCAAACATAGCACTGAAAACATCACATTTGGATTTAACAAGAGCAAGTGTAGGGTATTGCATCGGGGAAAGAACAACTCCAGGTACCAGTATAGGTTGGGGACTGTCCTGTTGGAGAGCAGTGCAGGTGAGAGGGACCTGGGGGTCCTGTTGGACAGGAGGATGACCATGAGCCAGCAATGTGCCTTTGTGGTCAAGAAGGCCAGTGGCATCCTGGGGTGTATTAGAAGGGGGGTGGCTAGTAGGTCAAGAGAGGTCCTCCTCCCCCTCTACTCCGCCCTGATGAGACTGGAGTATTGTGTCCAGTTCTGGGTCCCTCAGTTCCAGAAGGACACACAACTCCTCTAGAGAGTCCAGCGCAGGGCCACCAAGGTGATGGAGTGGAACATCTTCCTTATGAGGACAGGCTGAGGGAGCTGGATCTCTTTAACTTGGAGGAGACTGAGGAGTGACCTCATTAATGTATATAAATATGTAAAGGGTGAGTGTCAGGAGGACAGAGACAGACTCTTCTCAGTGATGATCAGTGATAGGACAAGGGGCAGTGGATCCAAGCTGGAGCATAGGAAGTTCAGTGTGAGTGTAAGGAAAAACCTTTTCACTGTGAGGGTGACGAAGCACTGAGACAGGCTGCCCAGAAAGGTTGTGGAGTCTCCTTCTCTGGAGATATTCAAAACTTCCCTGTACACATTCCTGTGTGATTTAATCTATGTGATCCTGCTCTGGCAGGGGGGTTGGACTAGATGATCTTTCAAGGTCCTTTCCAACTTCTGACATTCTGTGATTCTGTGATCAAGGCTGGCGTGGTGCAGTAGGATCCATAGAGCACAGGTTCTGAGAAGTCCTGGCATCCTCACTGCCACTTCCAGAGCAGACACCACTTCTGCTCGTAACACAAATCAGAGCTTATTCCCACCTCTTGGTCTGGGAGAGCTGAGGATGGTGTTTAAGAGCTAGGGAGCTGTAGCAGCAATGTTTGCTAGGCGCAAGGCTGGTGCATAAACCCCCTGTTGTGCTGGAAACAAGGAACATTGCTGTTAATGACCTGACTTGTCTGCTGTTCTTATTACAGGAGCCTTAACCACTCTAACAAAAAAACTATAAATTTAACAGTTTTTAAGAACGATAACGATTTGTGTTTTAATGGGAAAATGAAGTTTGAACAAAAAGTGATGAGCACAAAAATTGGAAAGATTATATGCCCAGATCTAGAACTTTTTAAAGATGAAGACAACAATCAGCCTGAAGTACGCTGGTATAAGGTATTGTGCATGTGAATGTCAGATATGATAGAAAATACTGTATTTAAAATGTCCTATGAAGTAACTGTGAAAAGCAGCTTTAGGAAGGGAAGGTTTATTTTCTGCACAGTTTGAGTAAGGCATCTATTTTGCTAAACTGTTGGGGAGGTGTAAGGAGGTATGCAAGGTATATTGTAAAAAAAAAACAACTCAACAAACAACTGCCCATTTTTGGATTGCACATTTTCTGAGTCAAAACAGGTTTGATTTGTGAATCTGATTTATTATTTGATTTCTTTTTCTGTAGATAGTAAGTATAAATGCTTGTATGTATCCTTAAATGCAAGACTGTGTAGTTATTTTAGTTTCACAGAACAGCTGTTGATTGTGGTGGGTGTAGCATTCTTAGCCTTTTGCTCAGATTCTGCCAAAATACTCTGTAGATGATGCAAGCTTAGAAATACGTATTTTTTTCTGAGTTAAGGAAAATTCTATCGCAGTTCAACTCATAATTCTGGTGTTAGTGTTAAAGTAGGTAGATGGGCCTGCACATATAAAATAACTTTGGTGCTGCATCTTATGAGATGAAGTGAATCCAAACTGCTTATACGTCAGAGAATCTGTACTTGTCACAGAAACAGCACGAGGCACTGCTGCAGCAACTCCTTCACCTCGGTGTAGCAGGAATGCTGGCATGTATTCTCATGAATTCCGTATCATGTGTAAGAATTCTTGTTGTACCCGAGTTAAATCACTGTCATGATAACAGAGGCAATGAACTAAACCACAATGTTTAAAAACTCAAAGGATTTGCTGCAGTGTTAAAGACATTATCAGGCTTTGTGTTAGAGCTTAGTAGTGCTTGGGTTAAGAACCCACATCATGGTGTTAAAAAAAATCAGTATTGTCAAGTATTTAAAATTTAAGTAGAATTCAATAACTTCTATAATCAGATTATTAGTTCCCTTAACTCACAGGTACTTTTAAAATATTTAGGAATGTAAGCCTGGATTTCTTGAAGACAAACGACTTCTTTTGGCAGAAGGTGAAAATGCTATCTTGATTTACAATGTAACTGTACAAGACAGAGGAAACTACACGTGCCGTATGGTATACACACATATGGGAAGAAAATATAACATTTCACGAACCATAAGTCTAGAGGTTAAAAGTGAGTACATCGGGGTTATTCTTTTATCTTTTTGGTTCTGATGTAAATATTTGTCTGCAGGCATAAGTTATTTGGCAAGTTACTTTCCAGCTCTCTAAAAATTATAGTTGCAAATCAAATCTTCTTTGATTAATTTTTCCTGAATGTAAAGTACATACAATAATGCATGTTGTTATCATTCAACATTGCTTCTCAGGAAGAGTTGTCATGGGAAAATGAGAAATGCAGGGTTTCAAATAAGAATTGGGAGGAAGCAGTGGTTATTTGGGTCGGTCTTGCTTTTTGATAAAACAAGTAATGCATGATTAAATTAAATAAAAATTTAAATAATGAAGAAATTTTTGCTGAGACCATCACAGCAAAGCACCTGCTTGTGGCCCTGTTGGTGAACTTGTTTAAACGTCCACTAGTGTCTCCACTGATGGGAACAGACGTGTGACAAGCTGAATAAATACTGCAAAGTTAACAGATCTTCCTCTGGAAGGGATTGGCTCACTTGGATTGTGCCACGCAGGACTCAGAACTGTATCTCTGGCTCCCCAGTACTGTCATGTATTATCGTGGTCGTTGTGATTGCGTCTTTGTAGGCAGCGTTGCTGGTGACCTGACAAGTACCATGATAGTAGTCCTGTCGTAGAAGGTGGCTGGAGGTAGAGTGTCCATCTCTTTAGATTAAATAAAAAGTCTGATTTTAGATGGGTGATACAAGAGCAGTGGGTTGTTAGCAGCAAGTGTATTCAATGTGCAGAATGATACAATTCCAGCCCAGCTTAAGAATGTATTTGTTAACTCTTAACTTAAATAGATATTCACCTGATCTAGGTGGTCATTGATACAATCCCCCTTTCTCTTCCTTATCCATCTCTATAACAAAGTTAATTGCAGGTCTGGTTGTGGGTTTGTTTTCTGATTTTGTATTATTTTATATCAAACCAATAAATAACGAATTTTTTAAATGAAGTATTTTTAAGGTAAGTTAAAGCCTTTTATTAACTTGGAAACTAAAATAGAATAATTTGGATAGACTATAGCAAATCTTAGGAGATATTTTCTGTTGTAAATTTGAAACTGGCAGTGAGTATGTGACTACAATAGCATGACAGAGTAAAACAAAAACATTGTAAAACTGTTGAAAGTTGTGAAACTTTTCTTGCCTGAAGATCCTTTTTTCTCTTTCTTTCTGTTAGAAAGACCTCTGCAGGTGAGACCAGAGTTTGTTTATCCGAAGAACAATACAATTGAAGCAGAACTTGGTAAGTACTTACTAAGAAGTCATTAATGTTCAGTAAAAAAATAAGCTCCCTGTGTTTCTAAAATAACACATGGACAGTTTTGCAAGACTGGGAGATGGGCACACGGATTGAGGATGTCTAGAAGGCAGATGATAAACATGACTCCCACAAATAATTTGTGGGGGACATAACTGTATGCCTGATATTGGAGTCTCCTGATCAGCAGTGTTGGGTGGGATGTATTTATTTTTATTTATCCTTTGTACCACTTCTCAGAGTCTGTATCTCAACAGAACCACAGTATCCATGGAAATGTAGTTATCTGTATTTCACATGTTAGGGTACTTACCAGCTGACCAGTTCAATAGTTTTGACTCCTGCTCTATGTTTCCTGTTTCTCTTTCCTCTCCACAATGTGGATTTTATTTCTTATCCTAGGCTATAAAAGTATTTCAGGTACCGATCTTTTGTGAAACAGTGAGCGGCAGCAGTTGGTGGATATCCTAGCTATTGTTTGTCTTAGAAACTTCTTAAATAAGAGATTCTGGATATGAGGAATAACTTCTTCCCAGGGAGCATAGCCAGGCAGTGCAAAGGCTGCCCAGAGAAGCTGTGCAGTCTCTTGGAGGTTTTGGAACATGACTGGATAAAACGCTGAGCAGCTCTGCTCTGACCTCAGAGCTGGCCCTGTTTTGAGCAGGAAATTGGACTAGAGACCTCCTAAAGTTGCTTCCAGTGTTGATTATTATGTGATTCTATGGGTCAAGTATGCAAGTCTTTCTCTAAGCAAACCTCTGCATGTTAAATTGCACCATACATCAGAATGAGTTGTGTTCTACTGATGTAGTCCAGAAGAATGAGTTTTGGAGCTGCTTGAACTGTAACTTTTTTTTTCTTTAAATCTCATTCTGCACAGAGAGAACAGTTTCAAACAAAGTCTTTCATTAAAAATGTCATTAACTGATTTTTGGAGAAGCTTTATTTGCTCTTTGCAAGAACTTCCTAGTGCAGGATCTAAGGTGTTTTTTAATCTTTTGAGGAAGGATGATTACCAATTAGGTCATTGGAGAAACTCTGAGGAAAAGTTGTGTTGGGCCTCTGGCATCATATAGGAGCTGAGGCCAGAGCACAGTGGATTATTCTTATGTATGTCGCTCTGATAGTCACACATAACACAGCTACTTTTACTAGTGCTTTCCCTGACACGGAGCTTGTCAGTTCTTTGTTGAAGAAAGGGGTTGTTTTTTGTTGAAGTTGTTTTGAGGTTTTGGGTGGGGTTTTTATTTTAGTTTTGGCCTCAACAGTGAGTGAATGCCTCATTCTGAAGTTTGACAGGTTCTGGTGAGGATCAGTAAGTTTGACCAGAGTAATAAATGAGCCTTCATAGAGATTATGCTCCTCCAAAGTCCAGAAGGCTTTGTTTTAAACAGTGGGAATATTAGGATGTGATACAAACAGTATTATTTTGTAGGCTTACAGTCCTGCAGTCTTCAGATAGTTATTTAATTATGTTGGAAATACTCTGAAATGGCTTATCAGCGTCTTCTTTTCTAGCAATTTCATTTTCTCTGGCTTCATCACAGTTTCATGCCTGAAAAGCTTTATTTGTGCTCTTCCATCACTAGGGAAATTTGTTCTCCAGATTTTAGACTGAAGTAGGGAGACTTTCCATAGTCATTTTTTTACATCACACAACCCTAATCTTCACGTGTGAAAACTTTTTCCTTTTCCTTTGTAATTTTAAGTGTGGAAGAAATGAAGTAATATTACAGCGGGGCTTCCCTCCACTGCATCTCCCACCCATTAAAACATCAAGTAAATCTCATCCCCAGTTCTGACCGGTAATTAGTTAAGGCTCCTCATTTATTTCAGAAACCCTTTTGCCAATGTAACCTCTACCCAGGAGTCTGAGCAGCATAGGCCCCTAAAAGACTCTTCAATTTACTGGAGACGTCCTGTAGAATTTTCTTAATCCTTGACAGTACTTCCTGAGAAAACAGAAAATTGAGCAGTTATTAGTCCAGGGGCTGCCTGTGACTCTCAGTCTACATTAAAATGAGTTATGGGGCTTGTTTAGCTCCTTATTTTAGAAGAGCATTTGATCCATATTTGTTACGGCTTGGACAGTGCATGAATTAAAACTTGCTGATCTGTTACTGGATGCCCCAGACCACCTAAGGTGATCAAACCGTGACTGCCTTACAGTACTAAGAAAGTAGTCACACATGAGACTAAAAGGAGACACAAAGCCACTCTACCCACAAAGGGGGTTTATTGTGGCTGCTGAACCCCTACAAATGATTCCCTATAATGGGGAGACCTGTTAAAGGAATTTAGTGAAGGTTTTGGTTTGTTTTAAAAAGACACTGCTGCTCAAAAGTTACATTCTCTGTCCAGTACTTTTAATGGGATACTGGAAAAAAAATCATCCTAGCTCTTATTAAATGCCTCGCCATGTGGCAGAAACTGGAGACACCTGTATGAGCCTGGAAACACCAGTATGCATTTTGGAATGAGAAACAGAGAGAATGAGAAGTGGGAGAAGGTTGTGTAGAAATGTAACGATACACTCATGAATGTATGGAAATGGAGGGCATGGGACACTTGAGGGGTTTTCTTTCTTTAGAAGAACTGTGCAGTGCACTAAACCACACCTTTAGTTACTGTGGTGGCGGGACATGAAGGAAGAGACTGGAGAGCATCCATGACTTCCGTGTGAAGTCTTGTTCATGTAACTGCTTTGCATGTGACCTAAAGGTTTAGTCCATACTTCTGACAGAGATTGTCCCTTGGCAGAAGCATCTAGATCTGATGTAACAAAACACTGAGATCTTTATATAGGTGAAATGAGAGCCCACCTTCTCCTATCAAATCATAACTTCCATGGGTAAAATACAGAAGGAAAGAACTCCAAGAAAGCTGCTTACTTTCCTGTAAATTGAGGTCTCTGAGGTACACAGACAATAAATATATGTTCTGCAGCTTGGCTTCCTTTCTTAGAACTGAGGTGGTCTGTAAGATTTGAACTCTTGGTGACAAAGGAGCTGAGTGGCAGGTGGGCTTGCTCTGGGAGCAGAGTGCGAGAGTATTCAGAAACTGTCCCGGAAGACAGTGTTGGTCAAAAGACGGTAATCTGGAGTAAAGATACATGTGGTCACTAGGAATGGGATTCAGCTCAGGGTACGGTTGTCTACACGTGTATGCATATGACCCAGGGTCCTTAATTCATGCTTTTATCAGTGGGGTCTCAATTCACTTGCCTGCATGTAGATGTCTAGCGCTGGTCTGGCTACTCTAGCAGTGCAGGTCTCTGTGGTCCTATCTGCCAGCTCTGTATGGTTGCTGGAGAGTGTCTCAGATGTCACCATACTGTGTACATGCAACAGATTTTTGAGATCTTTCCATGGAGTCTGGAGAAGGCTTCAGTTGATAAAAGTCCAATTATCTAATGAGGGTGGACTTAAGCAGAGCTGAACTCAGTTACTAGCTTAGACATTGAGCTTATAAGTAGAGATGAACATTTAGGCACCTGCATTTAGGGTGGAATTTATATTCAGATCGGAGAGACTCAAGTGCGGGTTACAAATGGATGAGTTTTAAGGACTGCTTTTTCATAAGGTAAGTGGGTTTTTGGTATTCATCCTCTTACTAGCTGTTCCCTGATCATTTGACCCTGCTTCTGTTACAAGACCTTCAATTGTTTTATTTTAATGTGATTTTTTTTGCAGGCTCTCATGTAGTTATGGAATGTAATATATCAAGTGGAATAAATGGTTTGATTCCATTCTGGCAAGTTAATGACAAGGATGTTGACAGCTTTGATAGCACATACAGGGAACAGTTTTATGAGTAAGTAACCTTATACATTGGATTATAAGTGCATTTGTAGGTGAAGTAGTCTGCAGTAATTTGCAGTGAATTCACTGTAATGTTGACTACTAGTCAAATGTCAGTAGTTATTGAAAGACTGACTAGAAGTTTATGTCTGTGCTTCATATTCTTATGCTTGGTGTGGGCTTTCTGTAAATTCATCAGTATTTATAATAAAATGTTTATCTGATACAAATGTAACGAAGCAATCATATGTAGGCTTTTATAATGCTGTTGTGAAACATGATTTTGCAAGGTTTATTTATGCATTTATTGTTACACAATCCTTTTTTCAATAGTTTAAATCCTGCCCTCTATGATTAACATGGGAAAGACAGATTGTCAAAACCAAAACCATCACCCAATTCACTTTTATTTGTGAATTTGATTCTTTTTTAAGTACAGACAGCTACTAATCTCCAAGAACACAATGCAGAATCTCTTGCAGGATACTTAGGATGGGTTGGGGTGTTTTGTTTTGGGTTTGTTTTTTTTTTTGTGTTCAGGAAATTAAACAAAAAATAAGTTGATTAAACCAGGAATTCTTTTGGGACAGCAGGACCTTTATTGCCTGAGTGACTAGTCTGAGTGTGGATGTAATGCTTACTATCTAATTGTATCAGGTACTCCTGTTAAATATAGCCCCTTAAAATGTAGTGCAAAGTGGAAAGGAAAAAAATAATAATCTCAGCTGATAGGTTAACACTCATGCAGAAGCATTGTCCTCTCCACCAAGTTCTATTATCAGTGCAAATACAGCTAGAGGGTTAGGTTGCAGAGTACTCTTTAAGATTATATTTTTCATTCATCTGTATCTGCCCTCCAGAAGGAATCTTAGTTTTACTTTGTCCCCAGGCTCCTTTAGGGGGAATGATTGCTGTCATTATAGGTCTGTATTCTTGGTTGTTTTCCTGTAAATCTTAGGGCCCCAGTTTATGGTCTCTGAGACATGACTAAGTCCATTACTCTTTAGGGCGTGAAGTTTCTCAGCTTCACCAGTTAAGGCACATGTGCAGCTCTGTGTAGCTGTGTTTAAAGTTACAACAATTGCACCTGATTTTTGGCTTGCTCGGAAGTGATCTCCACTTTTTAATACTTCCTTGCCTGATAATCTTCCCATGCTAGATGTGCAAAATAAATTCCATGCAAATTCTAATTAGGATAAATAATTCAAAGCATGTTATCCACTATCAGATAAATTAATCTAATTGCAACAATAATGTATTATTTAAAAATAATAGTAATTTCTCAAAAATTAAATTTGTGGAGCATTTATTAGCAAACTAGGGGTTGGAACTAGGTGATCTTTAAGGTCCCTCACAACCCAAACCATTATGTGATTCTATGAAACATCACTGTAGGTGTGGCCCACATTACGGACATGAGGCTTGAACCTAGGAAGTAACTCTTTCCTCTGCTGGGAAGGGAGTTAAAGCTGCTGTGAACAAATCTTGACATGTTGCAAAATAATGAGGTTTGTATTGGTATCCTATGACAGAAGCTGATGGAGCAATTACTTATGTAATAGAAACTGGTTTTTCATGTTCCTCCTGGAGTACATAAGGTGAAGTCAGTTTGGTAGAGTAGGATGCCAGTTCATAGGTACCTTCCTGCTGTGGCCTCTTCCATCTGACTCTTTTAAATCTACCTTAGAGCTGGATGGTATTTAGCAGGATAACATACTGTATCTCCAAGCTTTTTGTGGCAATATATATCAGACATAAATTTGCTATCTCAGTGTTGTCATTTGACACCAGGGTCACCCAGCTTTTGTGAATTTTATTCATCATTCATTCATCCCAAGTTGCTTTGTTCCATTGTCTATGGACAGTGGGGGCTTGGGAGTCTGTTAGTACGCTCAGAGAGGATACTTATAGAATAATATTACTTATATGTAATTGATATTATCTATATTATAACTGTATTTATTATATAATGTTATATATAATAGAACATATATAATATAAAACTATTATATAAGCAGTAATAATACTGCTTCATCATCAGTATAAAGAATCCTGGAAGATGATTTTTCTAATGACACTTTTATTACTAGTTATTACTGCTTTGAGTAGTCTTTCACTCACAGTGTCATTGCCAAGTCACCTCTGGTCACGAAGCTGTTATAGGGGTGATACTTAGTGTTCTTCATTGGCTTATTAGGTTTATAGAGGTAAAAAATTAATGTTGTATTTGTGAATAGTTGAACCTATCCCATTTAACACTGGTATTTCAGATTCTCTACAAGTTTCCCTTGTACTCTTTTTAATGACAGAGAAGTGATGTCTAACGGGCTTGCTGTGTCTGGAACAAAATTTAACATTTCACAAGTGAAAGTAAAGGATTATGCTCATAATTTTTTCTGTCACTTCATATATGGTTCTCAAGAATTTACAGCCTACATCAAATTGGAACCCCCAGGTAAGAGAGCTCATCTTGATAAAATGGTGATCAATGATGCATATTTCTTGTTTAGTTTGACTGCACACTACATAGAGCTAAAGCTGAGTGATGGACCATTGTGCAAAGTGTGCAGTGCAACTCAGTGCCCTTTTTGTGATTTTGTTGTTGTATTCTTGGCAAAAATAATTGCCAAATTCTTGGCAAATTTGCTTTGTCTTTTCTCAGTTTATTGGGAAACTTTAATGAAAGAAGCCAGTTAAGTTGAAGCAAGTATGACACCTCATTGGAATACTCTGCTGCATTTTACACGCTTCTACTTAAAGAAGCATGTAGATAGAGGAGCTGATGTGTCTAGAAGAGCAGCAAATATGGTCAATTCTCTAAAAGAGCTGGGGGAAGACATAACTAAGTGTGGGACATAATGTCAAAAGGACATGAATGTATACATGGACCTGGTTGTCCTATCCTTCAGTAGCAAATAATGGGCTCAGACTGACAGGAGATGGGAAAAACGTATTTACGGAGTTGGAGAAACTCTTAACAGTGATGATAGTGAGGGAATTGCTTGGAAAGGTTATGGACTTTCCATTACTGTTGCACACGTCATGTTATCACCTTCAAGTCTCATGAATGTTTCTTGGGAGCATTCTGCCACTTCTTGGAAGACCCCAGTCTTGCACTGAGACAAGGATAAGTTCAATCTATTGCTGGCTAGTAAGCCACTTTTTAGTAGATGAACTTAAAGGCAAAGTGAGCTTTAAAATCTCAAATAAAAGGCTGAAGGAATGAATTCTTTTTATTTAAAACCAGATACACAGAAAAGCAAATTGCCAGATAGTAGAAATGCCATTTGTTTGTTTGTTTGTTTATTTGTTTATAGATTTAACTACAGAAGAGCCTCTGGTCTATTGAACTTATACTGGGTTGGCTTTGTCAACTGAGGCAATACTTGACAATTGTTATTCTCACACTTCAGTTTTAGATGTCCACATTGTAAACAAATAAGTGACTGAAATTGGATCTGAGCTCTAGTTTTATACGTAACTGTAAGTTCTTTATAAAAGATAGAATATAGCTTCAGAAGTCCTTTACTATGCATGAATTAAAAAAAAAATCCAGTTTGTAGAGGGCATTTGTTTTAAAGGCAGCAAATTAGTAGGTTCAAACCAAATCTTCAGAGGTTAGAGACAATGGAAAGCTAGTTAATCTGAGAACAATAGCATGGTCAGGAAATCACCTCCCCTCCTCTGACTTCCTTGCTTTCTGACTGATAACATTTTATGTAAGAATTCTCTGTCTCCTGCTGCACTGGACAGTATTTTGGTGTTTCAGATGAAGAGTAGCCTGATCTGTCTCATTGCTTAGGTATCCTTTCTCTAAAAGATAAAAGTAGGCTTGTGAGATAACACTGTTTGCAGAAAGCATGCCTGGAAAACTTTGGTTTATTCCTTCACTTTATTTTTTTATCAAATATTTTGATGACTAAATAATTTTGAACATCTCTTGTCTTTCACTGGTTCTAGTATATAGCTGCTTTGTTTTTTTTTTCTCTCTTGCTCCATTCTACTGCAGCTCGGAACATTCAGGGCTACTTAATTGGAGGAGGAGTGTCTTTGATATTTTTAGTATTTTTTACTCTTTCTATCTACAAGATCTTCAAAGTTGATATTGTGCTGTGTTATCGGGACTCCTGCCATCCTTTCCTGGGTAAAAAAGGTATGTTTGTGTGACAGTGCTGCACGTTCTAACAAGCCTCTGCTTTCCCAAGGAAAGCAGTGAGTTAACCTCGTGGGGTGCTGTTGGTCTTCCTTGCGATTTTTGAAAGGTTAAAGTGTTTTTAGGATGTTTAGAATTGGCTCAGATAACAAAAGCATCTACTGGGGAAAAACCAGTAACTTGCCAGGAATCCAGTGCTAGCACATTGCTTTCCCTGCATATCCATGTCTGTGGTTTGAATGTTCTTCCGACAGCAGTTCTTTGGACTTCTTTCAATGACTGTTCTTACAGTAACACAGCACAATTGTTGGGTGTTATTTTCCATGGATGAACTAGGACAAATTTCACTTTCTTTGGTTTTCTATTTGAAGTACATGGCTAGAGGGAGAGTAAATATCTCCTAAAGGTATCAAGGTTTGGTTAGATTTCTTTCAAGTCTTTTATATTTGGTCTGTTCCAAAGTACCTAATACAATTCAGACCTTTAAACTTGCCAAGTACTTTTGGTTTTGTTTTCATGACATAAGTTGTTGCAGTGTTTTGAAAGCCCAAGTTACAAAAAATGACTTGAGTTTTATGGCAGCTGGCGTTTTAAGCGTTCACTTGTGCTACTTGACCCACTGTTTTCCAGATAATTCAGTGTTAACATTTTTTCTTGTTTGTTTGTTTAGAGCTCAAAAAAGCATATTCAAATCTAGTTAATTTTGCAGGTGTACCTTACCTGTTCAGATCCAGCATACTGAATTCTAGAAGGCCTGATTCTACAAATATTTCAGGCTTAGTATATTTATACATGTTTAGATAATAGCAGGATTAGGGCCTAAAACAATGATTTAACTCGGGGTGGGGGTGGGGCAAGATTGTAGAGATCCGTTTGATTGTTTTCTTGTTTGCTTTTATTGTCTTTAAAATCCTTTTATTGCTCCTATTGCTCACTCTTTAGTTTCAGATGAGAAGATCTATGATGCTTACGTCCTGTATCCAAAGAACAGAGCAAGCTGCTTGTATTCATCAGATATTTTTGCTCTGAAGATACTGCCAGAGGTCTTAGAAAGACAGTGTGGATATAGCCTCTTCATATTTGGAAGGGATGATTTGCCAGGAGAAGGTAAGCTGTCTGAAGACAAACTACACTCAAGCTGTCTCTCTGGCAGCTACAAATAGAGCTTGGAAACAGTCAGATTCCAAGTGTCTCCCACCATTGAATGCGCTATGATTTTCTTATCCTCTCTGGTGGAGAATGAGAAATACAGCACTGGGTGCTCTCATGAAATCTGTTTATTTCTGACTTTACCTTGTCGGTACTTGGCTCTTCCAGGTTTTTTTCAGTGTCTGGCTAGCCTAGACATCTGGAGATGGAAGGATGCTGAGGGGAAAGGAGTTTAAATTGTGGTTGTGGATGATGACTAATCGCAGGAAACATGGAGAAGTAGGTCTCATGAGTGATGTGAAAAGAGCCCGTTACTGTGAGGTGGCATTTGGCAGGATGACCTCTGCATTGTTTTGGTTTTATTTGTTCTGAGAATGGCTGTCAAACCAGCAGGATGCAATAAAGGATATAATGGATGCTTGAACAGTGCGGGTGGGGAAAAAAGAATACAAAGCAACACCAGGTTATCAGGAACTGTGTCAAGGACTACTCATTCCTAGAGAAGGTTCTTACAAAGCTTTGCCTTCCTTACAAAGCCTAGAGTCCTTGTGGAGGCTTCCTCTGTGCATACATGCATCATATTTAAATTTCTAGCATCTCTTAGTTAAAACTGCAAAGTCTGTCCTACTGGCTGCTTATGTGAGGTGAAATAATGAAAGTTGTCTGAATCACAGAATCACAGAATGTCAGGAAGGGACCTTGAAAGATCATCTAGTCCAACCCCCCTGCCTGAGCAAGATCACCTAGATTAAATCACACAGGAACGTGTCCAGGCAAGTTTTGAGTATCTCCACAGAAGGAGACTCCACAACCTCTCTGGGCAGCCTGTTCCAGTGTTCTGTCACCCTCACAGTGAAAAAGTTTTTTCTTATATTCAGATGGAACTTCCTATGTTCCAGGTTGGACCCATTACCCCTTGGCCTGTCACTGGCCATCACTGAGAAGAGCCTGGATCCATCCTCCTGACACTCACCCTTTACATATTTATACACATTAATGAGGTCACCCCTCAGTCTCCTCCAAGCTAAAGAGCCCCAGCTTTCAGCCTTTCCTCATAAGGAAGGTGTTCCACTCCATCACCTTGGTGGCCCTACACTGGACTCTCTCAAAGAGTTCTATGTCTTTCTGGAACTGAGGGGCTCTGAACTGGACACAATACTCCAGGTGCGGTCTCACCAGGGCGGAGTAGAGGGGGAGGAGGACCTCCCTTGACCTACTAACCACCCCACTTCTAGTACACCTCAGGATGCCATTTGCCTTCCTGACCACAAGAGCACACTGCTGGCTTATGGTCCTTCCTGGTCTTATGACTTCAAACAAGTAATACTGAGACTAAGTAAATTTTCAGAGAAGGCCTCAAATAGAAGATTTTGTTTAAAGAAAAGAAAAAAATTGATGTGAACAAACCTACATGAGGTGTTTTCTGGATGACTTTTTTTTTGTTTTGTTTTACATCTGAACCCTTTGGTAGTGGTTTGAGAAAGGTTCCCTGAGAAGTAGAATTTAAAGTGCTGCTTTATATTTCCAGTTTGAAAAGAGGCAGTAGCCTGTTCTCAGGGTTAACCCATGTGGTTTTCATGTGGTATTTACCATATTTGGCTGGTTTACAATTAATTGCCTGGAATCCCAGTGAAGAGAGGGTTCTTTGCTTTCTCTTCCACTTACATGTAATAAAAACTAGGTAAGTATATCAGAACAAACCATTTAAGGAAAGAGATTACAATTTTATCTAGATCTGCAGTTTTGCAAATTTTTGTTTTGGTTTTGTTTTGCAGTTACATCTATGGTGGTAATAAAATGGCATTGACAACATAATCATAGAACCACAGAATGTGTTAGGTTGGAAGGGACCTTTAAAGGCTATGTAGTCCAAACCCCCTGCAGGTTGGACATTTTAACTAGGTCAGGTTGCTCAGAGCCCCAAGCCTGACCTTGAATGTCTCCAGGGAAGGGGCCTCCACCACCAATTTGGGCAACCAGTTCGTGATCTATCACCCTCACAGTGAAGAATTTTTTGCTAATATCCAACATAAATCTACCTTTTTCTAGTTTAAAATTATTACCCCATGTCTTGTTGCTGCATGCCCTCGTGAACAGTTCTTCCCCAGCTTTCTTACAGTCCCCTTTCAGGTACTGGAAGGCTGCTATAAGGTCCCCCCAGAGCCTTCTCTTCTGCAGCCCACCTCTTGCAGCCTGTCCTCATAGGAGAGGTGCTCCAGCCCTTTAATCATTTTTGTGGCCCTGCTCTGGATGTGCTCCTGTCAGTTCTTCTCTGTTTGTGCAAAACAAGAATATAGGCATGCAGTCTGATGGGGTCAGATTGTCTCGTGTTTGGTGAATCTCTTACTTGTTGGCTAACCCAATTTAACTGTTTGCATGCTTTTATCCTTTCCTTATTTGTGAGGTAAAGTGTGTTGGCCTAAATATTGATCAGTGAACATGCTGCAATGTGTTTGTGACAACAAACCCAGAAACACCTAGCCTTAATTCTGCACAACCTTTTTCTCTACAGCTGTGATCAGCATTGCTGATGAAAAAATCCAACAAAGCAGAAGAGTGATAATTGTTTTAGTACCAGAACCCTCCTGTTACAGTGTTACAGAAGATCTGTATGAAAAGCAGTTAGCCATGTATAATGCTCTTATCCAAAATGGCATGAAAGTGATTCTCATTGAACTTGAAAAAATACAAGATTACACAAATATGCCAGAAGCTATCAAATATATTAAGCAAAAGCAAGGGTCTATCCGGTGGAAAGGAGACTTCTCAGAAAGGTCTCACTCAGCAAGTACCAGATTCTGGAAGAAGGTGCGCTACCATATGCCATCCAAAAGAAAAACATCTCTGCCAGGATTGCTTTTGTTACCAAAAGACTTCAATTCTCCCTAAATAACAGCAGAACAATGACACTGAATAACTCAGCTCACATAGTCGGTGGTGGATTGGTTGAAGGCCACATGTATCTGTTTTGTGCAGGCAATCTCATCCACGTTTTCTGGATTGAAGGTACTACAACTTCGTCTACAGGTGTGAATCATCCCTTCTTATGGCCAGATCAACAGAAACACCCTGTAATATTGTCAGTAGCGTAGTGATGACATGGAAGCCATGTAGGAAGTACATGAGGGCTTTTACAAAAATTGCACTATGATTTGGTGCAATTCTTTTGGTGTTAAAAAATGGAAGGGGGAAAAAAGAAACCTATCAAAAAAACCCAGAAAACTTGTTTTCTGCAATTAAAGGTGGAATATGAAGGGAACTATAATAATTTTAATTGTAGTGGCTGGTGCCAGTAAATGTGTTTTATTTCAATTTTTTTTTAATGAAATGACACAACTTTTATTTGTTACAAGTTTGTTACTTGCTGCCTTTTTCAGTATGCTGCAAGAGAAATCTCTCTATGTTATTGTTACAGTGTATGTCCGTAAGGAAAGGCAAGAGACAACCAGCCCCCCAGAAGTAATACCGAACCTGACAAAGCACAAATACTCTTTCTTCATCTTTTTGCATTGTAAAGAACTGCACCATTTTTAGTCACTTGTCCAAGGCAGACATCATAAACACACCATTGTAATACTGTACTGAGTCAAAAAAAAAAATCTCTGGAAGATTATTTTCTTTCCTGGTTGAGTGGCTTAGTATATTTGTCATTATTTAAGTGGAACAATTTAACTAAAGACACAGACCCTGTCATGGGGAATACAGCATGGTTGGCTTCATCCCCATCAACCTTGAGGACCTTGGGGCTTTAAGGCACCTACTTCTTGTAGGCTGCTGTTGCTGGGGGCGAGCAGGTCTTCCTTCCTGTTCCAAGCCAGGGTGCTGGCTCTAGCATTTGTCGGCTCTGAAAACTCAGCCTGACTGAACAGACAGATGTGGCAGAAATTGTTGTGTACCTTGGGATAGTTTTCACCAGGGTTAGTGAGTTTATCTGGTTCTCAAGGATACAGAGTGCAACTGTACTCTGAGTGCATGGGAAAAGGAAGGGAGCAGCAGGGCCATGTTTTTTTGGTTCTGCATGTGTTTAGAAAAAGGAGCTAAAATAAGGAGTTTTGGGCAACAATCCTAAAGTGAGAGATGCATGTTGTGTGTGTTGGCTCCCTGCAGCTGCTTGCTTTTCTCTTTTCCCTCTCCCTTGATGATGTAAGTAGCCTGAGGTAACTGCATCCCCTGGATGAAATGAGGCTGGAATTGCAGTCTCCATACAGCTGTTTGGGAAAGGGAGTTGTTAAAAGTTACTATGCACGTTGTTGCCTTTTTTTGAAACACTATGTATAACACAATTCTCTTAAGTCTAAAGTTATGTTTGACTTATGTGTAGTTTGTAACAATTCTTATTTTCAGTGGAGGAAACTGATTTGTTTGATTTTAAGAAAAGATAATATCTGTTTAATGCCTATGAATTTTATAGGAGCTGAAAACATTAGAGCCAGATTGCCTGTGCTTCTCAGTCTGTGCTTAGAAGTTTCAATTTTAAGTTAAGAGATCTAGCTTTATATGGAAGCTTCAGAATTTAACTGTCACTGCCTTTTGCTTCTGCTTGCAACTCTGAATTTACATGTGTCCTATCACTTTCTCTCTTGCAGCTCCTTCTGCTCTCCTCCCATTCAAACTCCAGCCCACCTATTCCTGTTCAGCTCCCTTACCTTGGAACAACCAACTTACTGTTGCAACAAACTCCATCACTTTCCTGGCTGTCTTTGCAGGCTGTTGCTAATACAGTATTGGGCAGAAATATTCCCTTTGAGTTGGTCCTTTGATATCTCCAACTTTTCATCTGACAAAACTTCATGTTCTGCATCCTTCAGAATTCATCTGCTCCTTCTGACACTGCATCGTTGGCTCTTTCTTCTTTCATGGCTCAGGCATTTATCATCTTATGCCTCTGTCCTCAGCCAAACACAACTGATGACATGAGGTGCCATCCCAGGGAAGAACTGCCTAGTGAATGTGTGTTCTGCCTGATAAGTAACAGTACTATGGAAATAGGTTCCTCTCCCACCTCAGTTGCCTTGGTTACCTCAGCATATGCTGGAAATTTGAAACTGCTGCTTAAGAGGCAGTGCCTTCTGAACTTTGTGAGTTGAGTACGTGTTTGGCCAGAATGCATTAAGAATCTCTTCATTTCAGGGGAAAAAAACAAAACCCAAACATTTGAAACATCAGACTATTTCAAACTGTTATGGTACTGGGATGTTTTATTGATGAATGTCATGTACCTGTAGTCCAATGCACACGCTTATATTCTGTTCTCATTCTGTGTTTTAGTCAAGACACAGAAGTGTCAAGGGAGGGACAGTTTGGGACATAAGTGCTGGATTCACTTAACTGTGGCACGTGGTCAGCTTTTAAATGCAGCACGCATTTGGTGACAGGCTGTTGTAGGGTAAGAGCCTTGAGATTCATCTGAAGTTACTGACATCCATCTGAGCAAGGAGAACTGTTAACAGTTCACGTGGATAAAGGAATATAGTGGGACAGAAGCTGTATGGTTTGGTCACAGAACTCTTCTCAAAGAAGATCCCTGTATCAAATGTGAAGACTAGACACTGGAAGTGTAATATTTTTACTTCAAGGACTAGGGTGCAATACTGACTCTGTGCTTCCACCTCAACAGCTTGCAGTATGCAAGCCAACCAATATTCCTGGTGACCTCAGGCCTCCTGAATGTTTGTTTTGCTGACTGGAATAGATTGTATGAAAAACTGCTACCTGTTATCCCTGCCTTTGGTAGAAAGTTATTTTACTGAGCCAAGATACTGTTATTTGTTTTTTTTTTTAAAAAAAATTTCTTTTGAGATATTTATACAACTGATGATAAAGTTTTCATGTGTGTTACGTAAAGGCAATTTGACAAAGGTCCATTTTTTAATTCAATAAAGCACTACATACATTTTTTCTTACTGTGCTGCTTTTTTCCCTGCCTTCATTCCTCCACTAGAGCATGCTGAGATCGGATGGCTGCAAGCAGCAGCCTTGAAGTGTCTGAAACAAGACTACCCTACCCGTTCTTCATTCTGGTTAATGACTGTGTTTGGGGCAAGTGTCTCACAAACCACTGTGCTGATCTGGACTGGGCACACCATCAACACTAACCACCTCATCCTGTCAGGGCACATGGGAGCTGTGAGCCTGGCTCAGTTTTGTCCTGTGCTCTCCTTGCAGTGAGGAGAAGCTCCAGCAGCCCTAAGGTTGCTGCCTTACTTTCTGTGACCCACACAGTCCCCAGCAGTGCCCCACTGATAAACCTGCTGCAGTTGATCTCAAGAGCTGGGGGAAATGTAGTAGACCTCAAATGGAGGAGATCTAAAGGGCTTCTTGGCACTCATGGAGAGAGAGCCTGCTTTAGTTCCATGGGCAAGCCCTGACTTTCTAATCTGCTCCAACAAAGCTGCAGGGGCTGGTCTCACATGAGACCTCAGGTTGATTTTGGAGGGGCTAGTGTGCTTAGCACAGTGTTTACAGAATAATTTTTGATCTTAGTAGATAAAAGGAGTTTTAAAAGTATGAATATTAAATTTGGTCTGTACTTCCTGCATTCTGACGATTTTGAACTTGAAAGCCATTTCTGAATATGATTTTGACAAGTAACGCCAGCTCTGTTTGCTTGCTAGTTCAACCCTGAACTTGTTTTTACATGCAATCTAGATAAACAGAGAAGAAAGCTATGAGACGAGAAGTTCTGAAACGAGGTTTTATATACCTGTGCAACTCTCACAGTAGTTATTTTTAAGCTCAGAACTTTTGTTAACTTCTGTATAACCAGCAGCAGTATGTCTAATTCTGTAATTTATATATATATATAATAGTTATATATAATAGTTATAATTTTAGCATTT
>VXBZ01007888.1:633990-704958 GCA_013399135.1 Heliornis fulica | reverse complement strand
CATTTTCATGTGAAATTCTCCAACACCTGCCCAAATAAAACCCATGCAAAGATTCAGGCTGTAAACCGTGTGTGTTAAAGGTCCCACGCACTTGTTTCCTTTTAGAAAGAGGGATCAATATAAGCATCCCTTCCATGCTGACAGCAGCACAGCACAAATTCTGCCTAAACAGGAGGTGGTAAATTATTGGCTTCTGCTCAGGTCCAGTTTTGTTCCCCACGTCTTCCAGGGTGTAGCACCTTTAAATGGTGTGTGATTAAAAGAGTGCAGTGGAAAAGAGTCAAGTCAGGGAATCATGGAATGTCAGGAGTTGGAAGTGGCCTCTAAAGTTCATCTAGTCCAACACCCCTACCAGAGCAGGATGACCTAGAGTAGGCTACACAGGAACATGTCCAGATTGGTCTTGAAAGTCTCCACAGAAGGAGACTCCACAAGCTCTCTGGGCAGCCTGTCCCACTGCTCTGTCACTCTCACAGGGAAATAGATTTCCTTATATTCAGATGGAACTTCCTATGTTCCAGCTTGCACCCATTGCCCCTTGTCCTATCACTGGCCACCACTGAGAAAAGCCTGGCTCCGTCCTTCTGCCACTCACCCTTTACATATTTATAAACACTAATGTGGTCACCACTCAGTCTCCTCTTCTCCAAGCTAAAGAGCCCCAGCTCCCTCAGCCGTTCCTCATAAGGAAGGCTACTTCTAGTGCTACTTCAGTCCCATCTTTGTCAAAGTCATTACAAACAATGCTTGCCATTCAGTAAGGAGAACAAAGAAGATCCTCGTGAGGTGAGTAAAGGTAATGTAACTTCTTGGTTGTCCTCACTGGTAACAAACCTAAAGGCAAGCAAGTTAACCAAATCATAAGCCCCTCAATGAAGAAAGAGAAAAAAAGGGGTGGGAGAAAAAAAAAAACCAAAACCTGTTGACATCAGGAGGACACTAAAGCAGACATCCAGAGAATCAATCTGAGTTCTACATGTAAAATGAACTCAGGAATAGGATTTGAAAAAACAATGATGCTGATGATGCAAAATTTGAACTTGTGTTTATTGCATTTTGGATTGTGCGCGTTATTGTTTGAATGTCTTGTGGGAGTGTTAAAGATACTCTTCAGCACCTACATACTATTTTTTCTGTGTTTTTTTTGCTTGGGCCATTTAAAATTCTCCCTTGGTTTTGTTCCCATGAAATGGATATCTGCACTCTCTAAAAACACAGAGATGACTTGACCAAGGCATTGCATAGTCCGTGTCAGTGTTTGTACGGAACAGGCAGTCTCTTCTTCCTAACTGCCTCTTCAGGGCCCCGCAGGTGCTGATGAGCCTTGCTCTCCCTGATCAATCACACCTTGGACTCAGGAGGCCAATTTTAGCCCATCCTGCTTTCTTGTTGTGGACACTGCCATGGACCTGTGATGGGAGGGAGCTGCTGGCTCTCTGCATCCTGGCAGGTAGCAAAGTGTGTCATTATGAAGCAAACTTTATCTTGACTTGGTACAAGAGTAGAAACTAAATTCCTGTGGTGAGAAGAAGCCAGGCCAGGCTGGAGTGCATCCCTCTGAGAAGCTGCTTTGGGTTGTTCTTGCAGTTGCAGATTTTGATCCTAAATGCAAGAAAACAAAGCACACCAAAAAAACCCCAAAACAAAACAAAAAAACCCAAAAAAAACCCCAAACCCAACACAAACACTAAAATGAATTCTATGCAAACTCCAAGTGACTTTTGTGGACACGTCTCAGAGACTTCTGTATTCCCATTCATAAACATGGTGTGAAATACATTTTTAATTAAGTTCTTTGTATTATCTGTTGCTACCATTGAAGTAACAGGGTTCTTTTAAGAGTATTCTCATGCACAAACATAAGTGCACACCAAAGCAGCAATTATAAAATAACTTTTATTGTTTTAAGCCTTGTTAAGCTGTTGTCCAGCATATAGCAGTGCTAAGAGAGAGCTTTACTAACCCGATTTCAAGCATATAGCAGTTGTAAGAGAGAAAGCCTTGCTAGGCCGTTTTAAGGAATAGAATAGATTTTAAGAGAGTCCCAGCAACCCTGGGATCTTCTCAACACCCCTGAGCAGCAGGATGAGAAGGGCCCACATCAGAACGGTGAAGGGAGGCAGGGCCAGTGTCTTCAGGGCATACCCTGCAGCTTCAAGGGACACTTGATGTCTGTCTCCCCATGCCACCAGGGCACCTTCCTATGTCCTGCCTCAGGCCCAAGCTTGGGTCACTGCACATGGGACCAACATATCCAGCAGGCCTTGCTGGAGTCGTGAGCCTGATGGGCTAACAGCAGGTGACTGACCATCCTGATTGACTGGCAACGTCTCTCTGTTGCACTGTCACAATGTTATGGTTTCTCCCCACATGAAGGTTCAGTTCTCATGGGAGTGTTGTTCTTTCCTTCTTGCATGAAGGTCAGTTCTCCTGGGAACAGTTTTAAAGCTCTTTCTCTCTGGTCACCTAGACAAGGTAATCTGGCTAGTGTTTGTCAGTCGTGTCTGACTCAGACTATCCTTTATTATCTCTTACACATCTGTTCAGGTTTCAATAGTTGTTATTGCATTTAGGAAGGTAATCCACGTAAAGCCAGCTTCTTAGACTGAGAGATGATCTTGTACTACCCAATATGGCTGTAAAAGAAGTGGAGGAAATTACTTATGCAAAATCACATATAAATACTTGGAAAAATAATACAGCATTTATGTAAGTTATCAGTCAATCTACTTTTCAGATCTTTGTGTAAAAGATGTGTTTTTTCTATTATTTCTTTAATTAAATCAAAAAGTTTGATGTGATGATTCTCTGTATTTGTGGGCAATGTTAAACTGAAATACCAAATAAAACACTTTTTCTTCTATTACAGTAATCCTTTCTAAAATATGAAATTATAATAGAATTATTAACAATCTGTTAGTAGTAGCTCTTTGGCCCTCCCTGTAAGAAAAGCCTGTGTGCAGCTAGAAGCACACTCTGCCCAGGTCTCCAACAGAGCCTCAGCAAGTATCCTGGTGGCAACCAATTAGTGCTTTGGGAGGCTGAAACAGAAGGAGAAAATCCAATGCAAACACTTGATTAATATTGAGTTAATGGTAGCTAAGCCTTATGCAGCCACTCACTTGCTCCTCCCCAATTACCCCCCCACCCAAGGGGTGGGAAGGAGAGTGGAAAAAACAAACTCATGGGTTGAGATAGTTTGTTGAGATAGAATAACAAACAATGAGACTGATGACTACACCAATAATAATAAGACGAGTGATGCACAAATGCAGTTGACCACCACATTCAAAAGGAAAATAAACCAATCCAACATTCTGTTTCTGAGAAGTGAATATGTCTCCCTGCATCTTCCCCAGTTCCATATATAGGGAGCATGATGCCATATGGTATGGAATATCCCCTTGGCCACCCTGGGTCAGCTGTCTGGCTGTGCTCTCCTAACTCCTTGTGCTCCTGGCAGGGTGTGAGAAACTGGATCTTTGTATAGACATTACAGTTGGCCAGCAACTAAAACCGTGAGTGTTATCAACATTATTGTCATCAACATGTAGTATACCAACTACCAGAAAGAAAAAAAATAAATCTATTTCAGCTGAAACCAGGACAGTTAAAGTTCCCAGCCTTCATTTCCCGCTGACCCCAAGTGAATAAGCAGCAAAGTCCTACTCTGACAGCTACTGCTGCTTCACTCTTCAGTCCCTTTTCAGACTCAGCTGTTGCTTTACTCACCCAGCAGCCCTGGATGCTGTTCCTCCCCTTAGAAATCTCATTTCTGTCTAGGCTATCAGCATAAAAATAAATATGTTTACAGTTTCAGTGTTGTGGATTTTTTTCCAACAAAACACTGCTATGACTAGAAACTTTGAACAACATAAACCAGTTGTTAGAGGGAGCTACAGAAGCCTGCAAGTTGTATCAGTACCATGCTGGTCCTAAAACCAGGTGATTATTCAAGCAGTAAAGTGTGATGGTAAAGATGCTTGTTTCTGGCTTGAAAAAGAAATAATGGAAAGAAAGGGGTGGGTTGAGAAGTTGAACTGATGAGTATATGAGGTACTAGTGAGCCAAAAGGCCATTTTCAAGTTTTCTTTTTTTTTTTTTTATTTTTAAAGTTTCTGAACAACTTGAATATTTGTCTGCTACACAGGATAGGCACTTCACAAGAAACCTTTATTTTTATTTAAAATAATATGGTTCGGGTACTTCTAGTAGCACAACAATGCTTTCTCCCCTTCTTCTCTAGTCCATGATACTTTTGTTAGATGTCTTGGTGGGGTTTTTTTGGTCAATGCTACATTAAAATACAGCAGTCCAAACATGTAGAAAAAAAAACTACCAAAAATAGTTATATCAGGTGCAATGAACAGTAATTCAGGTGCAGACCTGCCTTTTCTGCAGTTCATCAGTGACTTGGAATGTCACTGACAGCTGCTAGTTTTATTTCTGGGCTAGTGTTATCCCACTTGATTTATAGATGGTTTTAGGCTGGTCTATTTTTTTTTAATAGCTTTTTTCTGTTTGCAGCTTTTTCTTATGGTTTATTCTTTGAAACAATCCCCTTGCCCCTCTGTGAAGAAAATGAGCTTTTAAAAAATCAAACACCCCCCCCAAACCCAACATCCACTTGATTTAAATTAAACCTGGTAACCAATTAACTTATCTCTTCCACTGGCAGATTAAAATAATGTATTCCCTTGATGCACTTGATGCATTTATTGTGATTTTTCAGACTTGTCAACATCACAAAACCTTTTCCATAGTCTCTCCAAATTACTGCATTTCCCTCTGTGTTCACAGATAAAAAAGCTTTCTTTGATTATATATGGGGTTTGTGTAGGGTTCTTGCACAGCAGAAGTAATTAGTTAGCTTTGCCTCAGTGAAGTATTGGGATACTCAAAGCAAGGAGTGTAAAGGGGAAATGCCAGAGAATGGACACATGCCATGGGAGTTTCTCAGGCTATGTAAAATTAGATAATTTTAAAGATTACACTCTAATGGTGTTTTTAAGAGCATAGTATCATCACAGATAGCAGTGTGTCAGGCTTCAGAGTTTAGTTATTTGCTGTACCCTCAAAAGTCAATAATACACTAGTCATGTTTTTATAGGAAGGACAATTTGTAACTGCATTTGTATATGGTTATCAGGGGCTTCTGAAAAAATATTTTGCTTTTCACTTTTCTTCTTTTTTCAGTATTTGAACAGGAGAATTACCATCTCACTGACTTAAACTCCAACAGAAAACTGAAATGATACTTCAGAAGGTAAGGCCTTATGAGAGGGCATCTCATCCAAAAAAAGGATGTGATTTCTGTGTGTTATCTTCCTGCTTTACATTTACCCTTCTCACTCTGCTTCCTATGACCTATGCAATGTATATATATAGCACCTAGAAGACCTACTGGATATATTATTTATAGACAGTGGTTGTAGTCTGTCTTCAATTTAAACTAGGCAGGCCAAAATAATTAATCCTTCCTGGAAGGTAAGCTTCTCATTTTTCCTAGCACACTAGCAGTCCTCTTCCCATGAGAAGTCTCTTCAAACTTCTTTATATGCTGACCAGGACAGCGCAAAACATTTCAGTTGAATGTGGGCTGGTGCCCAAACAATACTGCCAAGTTCCTAAACAGGAGATGCACGTGCATGGAGGAGTTAGTGATCCATGTGAGAGCTGATGTGAGTAGGAGCAGGCCTGAGCTCTGCTGATCACACCACTTAGCTGCAGGACAACCTGAGCCAGCCCACCCTAACGGAGAAGCCTGAAGGCAACTCCCACTTGGCATCTGGTGGTGACTCTGCCTGCATGTCTCAGCTAACCTTGAGGAGAAACAGCCTGTTTTCATACAGCATCCTTTGGCATTAGAGATGATGAATAGAGCTGTCTACTTCTAAGGACACTTTGTAAAGCCTTTATAGGCTTCAGTCATGGCAAATGTCTCTGTAGATGGAATTTGCATGGCATGCCACACCCTGACTGGAGGTCTGTACAGCTCCACTTTCCCACACATGAAGAGACATAAAATTATCTGTGCTATCTCTTTCCTTTTGATCTAATCTAGGTGATCCTGCTCTGGCAGGGGGATTGGAGTAGCTGATCTCTTGAAGTTCCTTCCAACTCTTAACGCTCTGTGATTCTCTGTGATTCTGTGATTACAGGTGCCTTTGGTACTTCTCTAACTGTAGTGGAAATAGTTGGCTGGATTTTAGACAGCAACAGCTTTTGTGTGTGTGTGTTTTTTACGTATACCATATTGGTGAGTCATGGGAATCTTGACACTTAATTCTTCTTAGTATGTGATTCTGGATGGCAAGCTGTTACCTTTGTGCAAGGAAAAAAAAAAAAAAGACAATAATGTGGTATCATTGTTGAGTACTTAAGGAGAACATGAGTAAACATCATGATGAGCCAGGCCTCTGGGTCACACACTTCTAATTATTGTGCCATTGAAAAATTACATCATAGGAAACTTTCTCTTTTTTTCGGCACTGACACCACTGATGAAAACAATATTACGAAGGCAATGGCTGGTGACTTGACGCGTTCCCTGTGTGACAGTAACTATTGCCACACCTTGGCTCTTCCCTTTTCAGGCATCTGCTGTCATCTTTCACTAGCTGGCTTCCCAGTCAGACTTGCAATTCTGGTTTTGCAGTATAACTCATCTTTCTCCACTCTACCATGGTAAGCGGTTTCAAACGTGAAGGTGATAGGGACATCAAAGCCAAACAAACAGTCTGGTGTGATGTGACTGAAAACTGCAACATTGCTTTTGTATTCTCCATCTCCAATGTTTCCCTCCTATTTAAACCTTCCTGAACCATTTTTGCACACCCTGCAGCTTCCCATTTGATTGGTTTTGAATATTTCTTCCTCAGTACAAGATTTTCACCTCTCCAGTTGTATAATATATACAATTTTAAAAATATGTCAGAATGGCTTTTTGCAAGAAAGCATGTCTGTTCTTCAGCTATTTTAGATGGCTCAAAGAAAGGTATTCCTTCTTGTGGTGGTTCTCACCACGCTTCTAGATTACTAGCTGCCAGGTCTGCAACTACATACACCAGTTACTCTGGAATTCAGGACAAAAACTGTTTGGTGTTCCAGAATGCAGAAAGCTTAATAATTTTTCTTTCTCCTTACTGTACTTCCCTGGATCGTGTCTTAATTTCTGTATCCGTGCTGCCTTCTCCTCCTCCCATTGTTGCCATTAGCTTTCTGAAGGGCGAAGACAGAATTACTGTGGTTTTATGGCCACATGTAATTCTTTTGTTCATTCTGATTGCACTGAATTCCTATTTTATCGGTCATTTTTACCTCTAAAGAAGGTTTTACTGAATGCTTTGATTTACCCTCTGACACTAAACTCCATCCAACTTTTGCCAGTGGTTATGAGCTTGTTAATAGATCTTTTGTCAGACAGCCCCATGTCCCATTTCTGTAATGTTTTCTTGCGAAGACTGATTCCCCCAGATGAGTTTGAAGCCTTCCAACCTGCAGGTACAGTAGGATAAATTCAATTTGTTGGAAGCATTACAACTGATGAATCATTTTCTTTGTGGGAAGAGATTTTTGCCATAAAGTGTGACTGGCTTTTCTACTAGAAACCTGCTAAAAGTACAAATTCCAATGCTCTCCTGGTAAATAACTTGTAACTGCAAGATGTTTGGATACCAGACTTACAGGTCCAGACACATTTTTGTAAGACTGATATCTGCAAAATGTAAATGCTAAGCTAACTTGCTCAGTGTTAACACTGAAAGTGGGATTGCTCAGTAAAATGGAATTACACATTCTCAGCACTAGATGCACATTTAGATGGCTTTGACAATCCTAATATTGTGCTTTGGAATGATATTTATCAAACCAGCCAGTTTTATACAGCTTTAACTGTATCTAAATAATTACTTGCTAAATAATTGTTAAATAAAAAAATAATTTCTCAATATTTTTTCTTGTAGCTCTAAATGTTTGGTAGGTACAACAATATTCTTCATGTCTTCATCAAAGTTATCTTGTGCAACAAAGCTTAGAGTAGCAATGGCTGGAAAAAAATTACATAAAGTGCTTTAAAATTCCATTAGGTGTTTATTTGCTCTGTTTCACTTCAGATGAAAAAGATACACAATGAATAGGTATTGCAGCCAAAACAAACCAAAAAAAGATTGTTGCTACAAACCACATATTTTTGCCCTAAATATACTTCCAGAGGTCTTAGAGACATGGTGCGACTCTAGCCTCTTTCCTTGTAGAAGGGATAGTTTACCAGGGGAAAGTAAAACACCATTGCTGAATTCTATCGTTTTCTTTACAAAAGTAGCAATTAATGTTTGCTTTTCATTGACACTTATCCTGAAAAAAAAACAAATAAACGAGGGCAAGCAGTGCCCTGAATTCTGCAGGTGAAGTCCGTTGTTGTGGAGGACCTGGTGCCTGCACAGTGTATATTCAAGAGACTTTATTTCAGACTCACTGACTCACACCTGTCAGGTACTGTTGTCAGCTTGCCCAAGTAGTTGAAGCTTGTCTTCAAGTTCTACCTCTTCTGAAAGGAATCTGCTTCATGGACTCAAAGACAGCTTGATGTTACAAAATGTGGGGAGAGGGGGTTGAGAGGCAGATCAGCTTTAAAAGCGCTCTCCCGATCCAAAGAAAAATGCTAATGCAGCCACATGCATATGCCCAAGGAGATGAATAAGGGCAAATTGTCAATATTATAAATTGAGGAAGACAATTTATTTTGAAGGCTGAAACAAAACTGTTGGAGGATGTAGAAAAAGAAAAGGTTTGAACTAATGAAAGGCAATGGTCTAAACTGACCCCAAGCAACTTCTATTCCGCCTCTAAGTGAATGTCCTCACTGTGATTTCCTTCTATGCATAACTCAAAAGGATTGAATTATTTATTGCAGGTAAAATTCTCCCTTCATTGCTTATATAGTATTTTTCAAATAAACTGGGCAGATGCATGCAGCCATGCTACGGAAAAAGGACTTCACAGGGACACCTTATTTCACAAACACATTTTGGAAAAATGCAGTATACAAAAATTATCGCCGAGTCCGGTCTCTTCATTTGCACAGAGGCAACCTGCTTTGAACACCTTCTCAGTCTCAAAAAAAAAAACCATATCATGATCACTTCCCTGCTTCAACACACTGTCAAAGACTGCACTGCTGAGTTGTGTTACAACCCTCTCTGTGCTAATTACAAGTCATTCACAGAGCTTTAGGAGACAAAGTACTTCTGAATGATCATGTGGATTTAAAAAAAGGTAAATTCCACTTCCACTGCATAGATCTGATTAGCAGGATGTCTGGAAAACCTTTTGTCTTAGCATCACCTTCATTGCTGGAATTGCTGCTTCTTGGTCTGCTTTAAGTGTTTCTGGTGACCACATCAAAAGTCAAGTACACTGTGACCAACAGTGGGTTCAGACGACCCACTTCTCTGTTCCACCATGCAGTTTTTGTCTTGTGACTGCTGCATTCTGTATATGTTGTTGTCTCATGAAACACAGTCATTTCAGTTGCTATTTCTTCAGCTTTACTGTAACATGGTTTTTCTCTATTCTGGTTCACATCACTCACTTGATAGTTGAATGACTGGTTCGTTCTCATTTTACCTATTGATTCTGGTAATGTTTTAGCACTGTTTTTTATATCAGAAACATTTTACTGGATGCATTTTTTTCCAATATTAGTGGTATTCTAATGAAGAGATGAAAAAATAACCCCAAGACAACAACAAAAATTGCACACAGCAGGACCTCTAGTGTATATGTCTCAGAAAGAATTCTTAAAAAATAATTCTTCTATTAAATAAAAAGGATTCTAGAAAAATGTAGTAGAGTAGATCAGGGAACATCTCATTTCCTTCATGATAATCAAATTTAAAATCATAGATGTTTGGTGGTGGTGCAAAACAACACTACAGAAACTAGAAATTCTGCATAAAAATTATTTGACTTAATGCAATGCATTCATAAGACGCAAAATATGAAAACCTGAAAATCTTCCAAACTGAAATGTGGATATAATTTGGGAAAGAACCTAGGAAAGACCTTTCCTCTACCTTACTGTTTTAGTAGTTAGTCAACAAGCAAGTGACAATGCAGACTTAAAAATGCCCATATCCAATTCTGGGTTCACCAGGCTATGTATGACTGACTCCTTACTCCAGCCCTGACGTGCCAGTGGAATGGAGAACTGAGAAACAGCTGACTACAGAGAACACGCTGTTCCAACCACAAACCAAGTAACCTCTAAAAACTGTCAGGGCTACTTAGCAGCTGTTGAGTTTGCAGGTAGAGACTTTGCAGTTAAATGGGACTAAACCTGTATNGTTGTTTGTACTTCTCATTACCCAACTCTGTTTTCTTTGTGCGTTCAGTGTAATAAATTAGAGAGTTTTCTGTCCTTTCTTCTGTGTTGAGTCTGTTTTGCCCGTGACACTGATTTCAGAATGATCTCTCCGTGTCCTTATCTCGACTCCAAAGCCTCTCAACATGTATTTTCTCCCCTGTCCAGCTAAGAGGGGAGTGATAGAGTGACTTTGGCAGGAGTCCGGCCTCCAGCCAGGGCAAACCACCACAACTACACAGAAAAAAACCCACCCCAGTCACCCCAGTTCTTACAACCCTTACAAGGAGAATTTCCTGCCGGCTCCCTCCTCGCCTGTCCCGGAGTGGAGGCTGAGCCCTGGCCGCGGCACCGAGATGATGGCGAACCCGACGGAGGGTCGGGCGGTGCTTGAAGCGAGACAGTGGTCTGGCCAGGCCCCCCCCAACTTTTTCAGCAGAAGGAGGGGGAGTCTTGCCGTATTGCTCGCAGCCTGGGTTCAATGAGCACCACCTGCCTGCCCACCCAGCCCAGCCGTGAGGCCGCCTCACTGGCAGTGGGACGGGGCCAGGGTGGGTAGTGACATCACGTCTCACAGGCTGCCCGGTCTCTCTAGGAGACAGCAGCGCTCCCCGCCCCATCTCCGCCCCCATCCTTGCGCAGCAGGGCAGTGCCGGCAGCCGCGCAGTAGGTAGGTAGCAGCGGCGGGGATTCCCCTGGGTGCCGGCTGCTTCTGGGGGTACACGCATCTCCTCAGCGCCGGCTGCCGGGCCTTTCGCGGCGGGCGGGAGGCGGCGAAGTTTGCAACGCCGGGCTTGGTTGACGGGTGAGGTGCCGGGGGTGACCGAGGGCGGCAGCGGGTGGGGAGAGACGGGGAGCGGGTCTGCGCTAGCCGGGACCGCTGTCCTCCGTCGGCCGTGTAACAAGGCGGTCGGGGACTGCGGGCTTGGGATATGCCAGGGGTGGAAATCCGTAGGGGTGCGCAGATAGTCGTACGGTGTCGCGGTGTCCCGTTTTGGGGGGCGTGAGGTGCTGTTTCTTGGGGGAGCTGGGGACGGTTGAGGAGTGGAAGTGAAGGTTCGCATCTTCCTCCGCAAGCCCTGCGTGCGGCGTGGCTCGGTTTCCGAGAAATCTCGGCCAATTGGGTCTGGTGGGTCTCCAGCGAGCGCACCCCACCGGTACCCTCACCCGGCGGCTGGCTGGCTCAGCGCGCCCGGGCACCGGCCGTCGGCTGCGCGGTTGGGAGCGCCCCTGCGCAACCACGACTCCTTGTCAGTATTTCCGGGAATATGCGAGGATTTAAACGGAGAATACCCCAAAAAACCCGTTTCGCTGTGAATCAGTGACATCCCTCGCCAGGCATGGCAGCAGCCGTTTGCCCTAGGTCTGAAGTGAGGCGCTTGGTTAACTTTCTTTAGAGGCACGGCGTACCTGGCACCTGGTAGAGGTGTTCAAGGTAATGCGAGTATATATTTTGGTATGATTTGCACTGTTACTGGGTTTATGGAGAAGGAATGGCGCGAAACTCTGACTTTCTGTCGTTCTCTTGATTACGAGAACACGGCTGTAGCCAGAATTAATGCCATGATTCTGCAAAGCTCTGATGGGACAAGTTGTTTGTTTTGTGGTTTTTTTTAACTGGGTAGATCAACTTTGAGAGGACTGTAGAGCAGAGGAAAAGGTGGCTGTACCAATTTAATGACAGGTTTTAATGGCACCATTGAAAACCTTTTCTAGACACTTTTTTTTTAATCTTAATATTTTAATCTTAATATAATACAAATATTTCCTTTCAGGGTGAAACTTTATGGACATGGTCTCAGATGAATGGGATTTTTTTCCCTCCTGGAAAATTCGGGCAAAGATAACTCCAGCTGAATTCTGTCCTGAGTGATAAAGCTCCACAGATTGACTGCAGGCTCAAGATGTGGGCAAAATGGCTGGGAAAAGGGAGAAATGTAGCTGTTTGTCATGGTGGAACATGGTAGGAAAAATGTTTTCACTTGACTCTGGGGTCATATTTCTTATTTTAATCAACAGTTAGGTGAATGCTTGTGCTGAGGAGAGCCTAAATTTTCTGTTGGGTATAGCTTCCACAAAATATTTTCATTGTGAAAAGTCAGAGACAAAGAAGAACCTCCTCAGAGACACAGATTTTACGCGGGTCTATATATATTTGCAGGTCTTCCATGTTGGCAAAAGGGCAAGTTTAAAACTTAAGTAGATAGAACATTGAACTCGTAGAGAAACAGGATTCTGGAAGACTTTCTTTCAGAACATGGCAAAATGCTACTGCTGGATGTGCTAAATCTACCTGTGGGGAAAAAAAAAACCTCCTGGGGAGAGCATATGTGAGACAGAACAGGAGAGTAAAGTAATGTATTAGAACAGAGCTTTTGAAAAAATTGATTCAGGGAAGTTGTAAATACCTACTCATAGGTAGAGTCTGTTCAGTCACACTTTCTGTTTTAATTAGTACATTGTAATAGTTTAACTATTATAATAGTTAACATTGGAAGCTGGAAATATTAAGAGTCTGTCACAATTGGAAAGTTGGAACTTTTGTACAAGCACACATAAACCCCCTTGAGTGATTTTAGAGTTTTGTGTATTTCAGTTTATGCTCAGCATTTGTTAAAGGACTTGTTCCTTCTTACAGCTAGACAAGAAATGACCTGCCTGGTAATTTGAGCGGAAACTTGCAATGAGGGAGGAGGGAAGAGAAGGGGGAAAAGGAAGAAAGCAGGCACTGCAAGAAGCAGTGTGGGTGACGCAATGTATGGCACGCTTCTGAGTCAGTTCGGCCAAGTAAGACACAGCAGCAGGAAGTGTCATCTTTGACTAGTAACGAAATTGGTAGTTACCTGAAGATACTTTGCAGCGGTATGAAGTTCTCCTGTTCATCCTTCAGTTTGAGTAATTGCATTTTTTCCTTTCATGGTGCTGTAAAATCTGTGTTAGGCTAAATAGAAAACAAAGCAGCAAGGTGAAACAGGTTAAGGAACATCTTGTCAGAGGCATGCAACTAACAGATCCTCCTCCAATAATTTTAGGGATAAGAAGCCTACCAATTAGTCCTGAGAGCCAGTGGATCATTCAGGTATAAAGAAGTCTCTTATGGGATAGGTTATGGCATTGTCAAGATACAAACTTAGCAAGGGAAAGGAACAAAACTTTAGGCACCAGTGCCCTTTCTTATGGCTAATCTTCCATGGAAGGGTCTGTCTCAAATTGAAGAGTCAGTAAAAGGGAGTCATAGAACAAAATGAACAAAGGGAGAACAAAGCACTGTGACTGGCTAATACTGATTCTTGTGTTCTCTTGTTGTAAAGGTCTAATTTAAAGCAGCTTTGGGACAAAAAGATCAGTTCATATTGGAAACCACTAATTGAAGGTTTGCTTTCCGTTTCTGCAGGGAAACATGACAGCAAAAACATTGTTTTCGTGTAATATCACAACAGCATTTCTGTCTTTAATTATTGCAGGTAAGTTTATTGGTGGCTATGAATTGTTCTGAAACTTATTTTTTCACACAAGTAATAATAATTTTCTGTGAAAATGTCTGTAAAAGTCAAATTTATGTTCATGTCAATGAGTTAATCAGTCCTAAAAGCAGGAATCTATAAAATGTGTGATATTTTATGTACCTTCTTATCACAGAATCACAGAACCATTTAGGTTGGAAAGGAACTCTTGAGATCATCTAGTCCAACGTTCCTGACCCACCCCGGCTTGTCAGCTAGAGCAGGTTGCCAAGTACTGTGTCCAGTTGGATTTTGAATATCTCTACAAATCAGAGTTATAGAATACCAGGTTGGAAGGGACCTCAGGGCTCATCTGGTCCAACCTTTCTTGGTAAATGCTCCCTCTCAACAAAAGAACCATCTAGACAAGATGGACCAGCACTCCATCCAGTGGAATCTTATGTGTCCAGTGTTTGGGAATCTACCACTTCCCAGGGGAGATTATTCCAGTGGCTGATTGTTCTGATTTTGAAAACTGAGACTTCATAATCACTTTGGGCACCTTGTTCCAGTGTTTGATCACCCTCACAGTAAAAAAGTATTTTCGTGTGTTCAGATGGAATTTTTTGTATTTCAGTTGGTGCTCATTGTCTCTTGTTCTGTTCTGTCAGTGGGCAATACTGGGAAAAGGTTGGTTCCTTGTTCATCATTTCCTCCCTCACATTTTTCATTCCCTCACACACATTGGTAAGATCCACCCATGCACTCCCCAAGCCCTTTCTCTCAGCCTCTTCTTGAGTGAGATGTGCTCTGCTCCCTTAGTCATCTTAGTGGCTCTGTGCTGGGCTTTCCTGGTAAATCCATGTGTCTCTTGCATTGCGGGGCAGGGGAGGCAGAAATGGCTGCAATGCTTTAGATGCCTCTTCATCAGTGCTGGGTAGAGGGGAAGGCCCCTGACCTAATGGAGTCCAGGACACCTTTAGTGAGGGAGCACTGGTGACTCGTGGTCAGTTTATTGTACACCAGGATCTCAGTGTTCTTTCCTGCAGAGCTTCTTTCCAGCTGAATGGTCTCCAGCATATACTGGTGCCTGGGCTCATTCTTCTCCAGATGCAGGACATTGTATTTCCCTTTGTTGAGCTTCATGAGGTTCCTGTCAGTCTACTTTTCCAGCCTGTGAGGTTCCCTCTGGATGGCAGCGTGACCCTTTGGTGCATGAACTGATGAAATGAGTCGAAGTTTTAACTTTACAGAATGTGTCCTTAGGATTTTTTTTTCATATTAGAAAATACATCCATTTAACAATAATATAACATCTATTTTTTTTTAAATTGCTAGGCTACTCAGCTTAGTTTCTGCCCTTCATCTGTCAACCAGTTCATATTTAAACGTTTCAAACAGGATGCTTTGCTGTCATAATCTTGTCTTTCTACCTGGAGTCTTGCAGCAGTGCCAGACTGTTAAAATAAAAACATCATAATTTTCCATTCCTTGAGTTTCTGGCAGGCTGTTTGATTAGAAATGGTTTGGGTTTGGTTTTGGGTTTTGGTTGGGGTTGGGGTTTTTTTGTTCCTGTTTTTTGGGGGATGTGATGGGTTTTTTCTTTGCTTTTTTGTTTCGTTTCCTTTTTCCTGTGGATGGACAAGCTGCAGGGTTCACCAGTGTGTTGGACAAGCTACAACATTTGGGATACAGAGTGTTGGGAGTGGGGTTGAGGGGGAGATCAGCTTTAAAAGCGCTCTCCTGATCCAAAGAAAAACGTTAATGCAGCCACATGCATATGACCAGTGGAGATGAATATATGTGAAAAGGGCAAGTTGTCAATATTACCAGTTCCTGTGGTCACAACATTTCATAACCATTGTGGTTACTGTGGGGCATTCAATACAGATACCTGAACAATTCAGTGTTTTGATAAGTAATTTGGAATGAGAACTGTGGATGATGGTGAATTATCCCTTGCAGCTAAAACTAATGCTGACTATGAAGAGGACATCTGGATATTGAAGGGTTTAGTGATAGAACGTCAATAAGCAAAATTAAATGCATGTGTAGGGGCATGGAAGGGCCATACACATATAGCAGAAACAAAAATACTGCATGTGTGTGGTGTGAACATTAATAACCACTTGGGGAAGAATGCTTCTTTGACATCTCTGGATGCTCTCTGGAAGCAGTAGCTTTGGGTGATCAGAAAAACAGAATATTTAGGAAAAAAGTAGAGCAGAAATCAAAGCTTTGTTATACTGCTGTGTAACACCATGGTGAAACAGTTGAACCCTGCAGTTCTGGTCATTCCCTTTTGGAAAGTATGTTAGGAAAGGTAGAGAGATGAGTGACAGTGTTATCAGAATCACAGAATTGTAGAGGTTGGAAGGGGCCTCAAGAGATCATCGAGTCCAGCAGATATGGGATGGCTTCCATATGAGAAGTCCTTAAATCGACCAGGACTCTGAGGTAAAGAGATGACAGAGGCAAGATATGATGGGCATGTATAAAATCGTGAATGCCATAGTGTGGGCAGATGAGAGAATGTTAACTTTTGTCATTTCTCATCAGAAGAAGTATGTGATGGCCAGAGAAGTGATAAAAGCCAATGAATAGTTTTTCCATGTAAAGCATGAGAGAAAACGTCCAAAAGAAAAACATTACTATATCTGATCTGTTCTATGCTCTTATGTGGCTTCCACTGGTTGTTATCAGAGACAGGGTTTTGGACTAGACAGACACTTGCCGGACTCTGTCATTTCTTATGTTCTAACAGAAGAAGAAATTTTATGTGAATAGGATACTGACTCTGGATACCAGGTCAAATTCCCAAGTTGGTGCCTATTTTTGTCATACTGACCAAAAAATAAAAATAAATCATGGTGTTGTTCTTACCCATGTAAATCCCCTTGACTCCAGGGAAACAAAATGAGCTCATTGCTAAGGGCTTCTAATAATTCGTCTCTAAATGCTCATAAAGTGAAGGGTCAGTTGAAATTTCCATAGCAAACAATATGAAACAATTTTAACTTCAAGGTCCTCTTAGGACATTTGGGCACCAAAAGTCTTGAAGCTATTCTTTTACTGCAGTTAACAAAGACATTTAAGGTGAAATTTGTGTGTGCATACATGAAGCAGACTGGAGAAACAGAAGTACTCTAGTAATTTGCATCTGAACTAAAACATACAAGTGATAGTCTGCTGCAAACCAAGAGATTCTGCTGAGTGTAAATTTGCATTAAAGCAGCGTTTCAGCAATATAACTGTAGCTGTATATCACTGAGTAGTACTCTTAAATGTAAATTATAATATTATATTCGTTATAATTGTACATTTAGTAGATGACTTAAGAATGGAGGTGGAAACTCCAACAAACTTTGTAATCAAGAAATTAGCTCGATATACCTTTTTTCAGTGTTTGATGTTTTCTCTAATGTTCATCTCTTTCCTTTAGAGAAAAGTGATGCCTATGATGTGATGTTGAGGCAAAGTCTTGTTCCTAATGGGCAACCTCTTGCTATTAAATGTTCACTGGAAAAGAGTTTGAGAAGTGATGACTACAACCTAACATGGCATAAAGTTGGTAACCGAACAGCTGTGCCTAGAGACAAGCTTTCTAGAATTCATCAGCAGAAGAATTTAATTTGGTTTCTCCCTGCAATGTTGGAAGATTCTGGAGATTATGAATGTATTATAAGGTGAAAGCTTAAAAAAATTAGCATTGCTAGAGAAGTGAGTTGCAAATGGAATAACCTTTAGAAAGCAAGTGGAATTAGTAAGGTAGGGGAAATACTAATGAAGAAGTGAGATTGTGTTCACAAAAAAATTAACTTTAGTTCTTTTTTTTTTTTCTTTCCCTAGTAGGCAAAATTAAATCTATTAGACAAACTGTAAACTTTTCATCCTTTTTTTTTTAATTTATTTACCTACAAAAAGAATTTAATATATTTTTCAAGTTTCAAGAAAATATGTCAGATGGGTTAATTAAATTATGCTATCTTACTTGCAGGAATTTGACAAGCTGTAGGAGAATGTGCACAAAAGTAACAGTTTTTGAGAGGATCGATAATTTATGCTTAAATGAAAAATTTGCTGTAGAGGAGGTGATATTCACATTATCGTCTGCAAAGGTTGTCTGTCCACACTTGGATTTTTTCAGGAATGAGGAGAATATTCAGCCTGTCCGTTGGTATAAGGTGAGAATACTGTTTTGTGGTGTCTTATAGCTGTCCATTATTTAAAACAGAAATCCCTGATGTTTGTGAATTTTAAGAGAAAACATAAAAAATTAATACAAATGGGAGCAAAATGATTTAAAATAAATTGGGAGAGGATTAGGACTTTCTAGCTTTTAAACGTGTTTTCAGGGTTTTGATTAACTGTGTAGAAACTCGATTTGGATGTAGGAGATGCTGACCCATGTATCCACGAGGTGGCATTTTTTACCTGCTACCAAAACAGTCCTGAATTTCTCTGTGGAGAGTTTTAGCACTTGTCACTTGTGAGAGTTGACATACCCATTATGTGCTCAGTATTGTTCTGTGAAATAAATACCATCTCATACTGTTCATGCTTATTTAAAGGCTCCATTACAAGAACATGGTGCCCTTTGCATCAGTCCTGCCTTATGGACCACACACTCGGCACAGTATCTAAAGTAAATAGTTTTAAAAAATTAAGTCTAGTCATTAAGCAGTTACTCACTAATTAATTTTGATCATGGGATAGTTTTCACGGCAGCGGCTCTGCTCACAGCAGATAGGGCTTTAAACTAGTTTTGAAGTGGTAAGGGGATAAAACCAAGCTCACTAGTCAAGTCTTATGGTGGGACCCTAATGTTGGAGGTTAAATTTACACACTGTACACCCTGAAATGCCTGTACCCCAACGTGTGCAGTGTGGGGAATAAGCAGGAGGAACTGGAGATCTGTGTGTGGTCACAGGGCCATGATCTTACTGCGATTACAGAGACATGGTGGTACAGCTCACATGACTGGAATGCTGTCATGGATGGCCAGTCCTTTTCAGCAAAGATGGGTCAACAAAGTGAGGTGGTGGTGTTGCTCTTTATGTGAGAGAGCAACTGGAATCTATTGAGCTCTCCCTGGGGGCGGATGAAGAGCAAGTGGAGAACTTGTTTGTAAAGGTTCAGTGGCAGGCTAATATGAGAGATGCTATGGTGGGTGTCTTTTACAGGCTAACTGATCAGGATGGGGAAGTTGATGAGGCCGTCTACAGACAGCTGAAAGTAGCTTCACAATCGCAGGCCTTGGTTCTCATGGGAGACTTCACCTTGATATCTGCTGGGAAGGCCACACAGCCAAGCACATAGAGTCCAGGAGGTTCCTCCAGTGTATTCATGATAACTTCTTGTCTCTGGTGGTAGAAGAGCTGACAAGGAGAGGTGTACTACTGGACCTAGTGCTGACAAAGAGGTACTGTTGGAGGGCATTAAGGTTGCAGGCAGCCTTGGTTGTAGTGTTCATAAGCAGATAATTCAGGTTCATGGGCACTATTACAAAACAATAAGTTGGACTGCAACCTTGGAATTCAGGAAGGCTAATTTTAACCTATTAAAGAAACTTCACAGAGAAATCCCTTGGGCAAGGGCTCTGGAAGGCAGGGGGACTCATTAGAGCTGGCTGATATTCAAGGACCACTTTCTCTAAGCTCAGGATTGGTGTATCCCTAAGAGTAAGAAACAAGGCAAGGGAAGCAGGAGACCTTCTTGGTTGAGCAGATTGCTTCTGAAAAAGCTCAGATGGAAGACAGAAGTCTACATTTTGTGGAAGAAAGGACTGACCAGTTAGGAATATTTTTGCAATGCTGTCAGGGTATGCAGGGATCAAATGAGAAAAACCAAAACCTCCTTTAAGCATGGCAGGGGATGTCGCAGTTAACAGAAAGGGTTTCTTCAAGTGTATTGGTGGCCAAAGGAAAACTAAGGAAAATATGGGTCCATTATTGAACAAGGCAGGTGTTGCGGGAACAGAGGATGCACAGAAGGCAGAGATACTGAATGGCATCTTTGCTTCAGTCTCTACTGCTCAGGCCGGCCCTCAGGAGCCCCAGTCTTTGGAGGTAGCCGAGTAAGTCTGAAGGAAGGAAGACATTCCCTTAGTTGAGGAAGGTCTAGTTAGGGACCAGTTAAATAAACTGGATATCTGCAAGCCTGTGGGTCCTGATGGGATGCACCCATGAGTGCTGAGGAAGCTGGCATCTAAGTCACTCTCCATCATCTTTGAAAAGTTCTGGAGAACAGGCAAGGTGCCTGAAGTTTGGAGGAAAGCCATTGTCCCCCGTCTTCAAAAAGGGCAAGAAGGATGACCCAGGGAACTGCAGACCAGTTCACCTCACCACCATCCCTGGAAAGATGGATGAAGCTCATTTTCGGGGTCATCTCAAAATATGTGGATGAAAAGTCTAGAGAAGAGAGACCAAGGGGGGATCTTACCAGTGCTTATAAATATTTGAGGAGTGGGTGTCAGGAGGATGGGGCGAGTCTTTTCTGTGATGCCTAGTGACAGGACAAAAGACAATGGGCACGAGTTTTGGATATTGAAAGCTCCCACCTAAACATGTGGAGGAACTTATTTACTGTGAGAGTGGCAGAGCACTGGGACAGGCTGCCTAGAAGGGTTGTGGAGTCTCCGTCTCTGAAGATACTGAAAACCTGCCTGGATGCTGTCCTGTGCAGTCTGCTTGAGGTGATCTGGCAGGGGGGTTGGACTAGGTGATCTTTAAAGGCCCCTTCCAACCTAACACTTTCTATTCTGTGATTCTAATACTTTCACAAATCCTGACACATTTCACTTCCTTAGCTCTGTAAAATTGAAAGTTCATTTCTGTAGTGAATAAACCAGAGTTCTCTTAGAATTAAAAAATAACGGAGCCAATATGATGTGTGTTTTCCTTCTTATTTCACCCCTCTTGCTCTTACTCAGCATCTGCAAGGCATCTGTCCTTACGCTGTGCTCCACTGAAAGTTCAGATGGCATTAACAAGAGACAAGCCACGGAAAGAGATAGTTACATGAATTAACAGAGTTCTCTACACACGTTTAGGACTGCAAACTGCTGGAAGGGAGGAGGTTCGTCATCTTAAACAGCGATCTTATAATTTTCAATGTGACTGTACATGATCAAGGAAACTATACATGTAAAACAACATATACCTACAATGGAAAACAGTATAACATTTCGCGAGATGTCAGTCTGACTGTAGAAGGTAAGTAGATAATTTGACTCTTTGTAATAGCGACTTCATATTTTTGTCAGTTTCTGAAGACTAAAGCTAAAAAACCTGATTTGTGGATAGACATGCTAAGGGCTACTTGTTTTCACCTACATATGAGGGTGAGAAATGCTAACCAAGAACTTAGATTTCTTTCCCCCCCCCATTTGAAGTTGCTGCCCAGACCAGCTGCCAAGGTCCCTAGACAGGTGCCCTGTAAGGCTTTGTGGGGGCAATGCATTCTGCTGTAGCTGCACCCTCTGTTCTGTCCATCTTAAATTCTCTCTTTTTCATGTTAGCCTTTCGCTACAAGAACAGTGAACTGAACCAACTAGAATTCTAGCAGTGCCTTGACTCTGTGTGTCCTGTTTTTTTCAGACCTTTATCTCCTGGCTTTGGTTTTACGCTCCTCCGCACAGGAACTGTTGACCCTGATACATGTCTAGCTCATTAGACCCTGATTTATGTTGGGGGTCTACCAGCACAACAACAGCAACAACAAAAAAAAAGACCCAACAGTAAAAAAAAATCCTTTTGCTAGTACAGCATTATGAAATTGGTATTGGAATGCTGGAAAGGCTGTGTGTATCAAGATTTGAAATGGCAATACTGGTTTTATGTTCCAGCTGATTAAAGACATGTTCAGGTTTAATAGATTGAATTACTATGTAATGGTCTCCTTTTTTTTTGCTTGCCTCTGTGTGGATATATATGCTTACATATCTATGTATATATGTGTGTATATATGGTAAGAATATCATATTCTATCATATTCATATATCATCATATGTGTATGATGTGGATAGACAGTGAGGAGCAGGAGGTTCCCCAGAACTTCTCTCAGTGTAATTTCAGATCCCACTATTCAGTAGAACCAAAATCATTATCGCATCTTTGCCATAAGTGACTGAAGGCAGCTCAGTTGATTTTAAAGTCTTCAGCTGAACAAGTCAGCACTGAAATGGGTGATTTGGGGTCCACATGATAGTGCAGGCCCAGCTTTCAGCGGGGAAGAATATATGTGGAGCAATCCAGTGTACTTTACTAGGGGGCTCAGAAGGGATGCTTTATGATTTCTTGTTAATTTCTTGGAGAAAAAGCTTGGACTGGTATCCTTGAACTGATAGGAAATGTTCTAAAATGTCTACTTACACCTTTTTAATGTAGATGTCTAGATCTCCACCTGTTGGTGGAGATCACTCTCACATTGATGCCTATAGAGAGAAAATGAGCTTTCCAGAGTGCCATATACCTAGACCTACTGGTCCCTTTTAGATATTTACATAGGTAAATATCTAAAAGGAACTGCTGGTGTTGTACTTCTTCATAGACAGTGCTGTGGGAAGAATTCTAAAGCCATTAACAGGAGCACAAAACTGGGGAGAGATAATGCTGTAGATATTTTCCCATATCCTTCTCAGTGCGTGAATATGACAGGATTTTTGTGCCACGGAACAGCCAGGCCACTGTGAGTGTGAGGAGATTTGTGGCACACCTTTTTGGAAGAAGTGGAGCAAAGAATAGCATAGCTGAAATCATCAGTAATGCCTGCCTGGCATACGGTGCTGTCAGTATTGAGTGATGTCTATTATGAAATTGCTGACAACCTTGTTCATCTCGCAGGAGTTTTTTTGGTGTTTTAGGTTGTACTTGGGTTATAGATCATAGAACAGGCTACAGCTGCTATGGGTTTTCTGAAAAGAACTTTCTTTCTTTTGGTTAGTGAGCCCACCAAAAAGGCCCCCAGAAATATCTTATCCAAGAAACAACTCCGTCGAAGTGGAACTCGGTAAGTAGCTTGCTTTCTATGTGTTTGTAGCCTAGTGAAATCTATACCTGCAGCATGCCCTGTTCTGGGGGGTTGGTTTTTTTTTTGACAAAAATTAGTTCAGTGACCAGCTCGATTCCTCTTTGTTGATCTCCTGAAGGAGGAATGCTTGGGGGTGCAAGGTAAAGAGACAAGGCATGTCTTGTCTAAAGTCCTTGGAAACCTATGTGCAAGTCTCTCAGATGCAAAGAAAATTATGGGGAACCCAAGTGATTCTCTGTCACACCTGTTGCTTTCCATCCCTCCTTAAATGATTCTAAAAACACATCCATCCTTGAATCTGCAGGAAAAGTGATGCTGCCGAGAGAGGCATCTTCTTCCTGGATGTAGCCTCTGCCATCCAGCCAGTCTTTTTATGAAACTGCAGATCACGGAGTATATAGACACTCTGTTAAAGTAACTTCTCTGAAAGGGTGTGAGACTATCCTTAGCTGGTCTGTGTGGGAGTCTGTGAACAGAATTGTATAGGTTTTAATTAGAGTATGGAAATTAACTTTTCACTTTGTAACACAATTTTATAGGCTCACAGGTTACAGTGGATTGCAATACAACAGGTGCTGATGGGTATGAGGTGTTTTGGACAGGCAACGGTGTGTATATTGATGTATTTTATATGAGCAGAATTTTTGCAAGTCCTTATGAGTAAGTATATTTTAAGATTAGAAAATACCATGTTGGTAACCAAAGTGGAACTTTCTCCCTTTGACATTAAAATATTCACTTGTTTAAATAGCTTTCTTTTTTGAAACACTAATGCTTGCTTCCTCCAATTCATTTTCTACTTTGAAGCAGAAACCTGAAAAGTAGTAGGCATATGGACTAAATGTGTGTTTCTACTCTTTTTAGCACTCTTTTTAGCCACCATAAAAATCTGTCTTAATTTCCAACCTTGGGAAAAGGTGTTTTATAGACTTACAGTCTCATAATTGTAATACAGTTTCTACGGAGCCAGCTCTGGTGAGAGACAGAGACATCTTTTAGTTAGATGAGGCATGCCCTGGCACATGACCTTCAGACAGTCTCTTCTGTGTTCTCCTTTCCCTTCACATCTGCCTCTCTGAATGGTTGCAAGAGATCAAACCTGTGCTTTACAGGAGAGATTGAGACTTCCAGGTTCAAGAGTCTTGAATTGTCGAAGTGTAACTGTGACCAGTTGAAGAGCTAATAGAAGACTTTGTTGGGGAAATTTGAACTCAAGTTCAGTGGGGTGAGAGGAGAAAAGGAAGACAGATTTCCAGTGAAGAGTTGGGTTTTGGGAGAAAAAATGGACTTGGACCGAGTACAGCATGAGAAGGGCAACTGGGAGATAAAGTGAGGGTGAAAAGAGGTTAAACGAGGTTAGGAAAGAAAAAAAGAGACCAGAATTGAAAAGGCAACTAGAGTCAGAGCAGAAAGCAGTCTGAAAGTTTCTTAGATATGACATTTGGGAGCTAAATATTTCCGTTTTTTTGTCAGCCCTCACAGTGGTGCTGTGAAGAAAAAATGGGATTATTTTTTGTAAATTCTCAAGCACTATATATGGATGAGAAACTGATGAAGAAATGAGAATGATATCTTCAAAGTAAGAATATGGTTGTGAGAAATCGTCACAAAAGAAATGAGGAAATAAAATGCTGAACTCTTTGAGTACTCACACAGAGAAAACCCTCTGCAAAAGTAATATACCGTTATAAAGAACTGCAGTGCCATAAACAGTGTCACCTTAATTCAGTGGCACATAGTCATTGAATTGCTGTCATCGAAGCAATATGGGTTTTTTTGTACTTCCCAGTACTTAAATGGTTGTCTTTGCAACCATTAGTCATTTGCATTCATGTTGTTGATTCATTTGTTCTTTGTTACAGTAACACTTTGCTCAAAATATTATTTGTGTGGTCCTATATATGCCCTTTATTGCATACTTCAAGCTTTTATTTTGCATTTTAAATGATAAATAGAATGATTTTTCAGAAAACATAGTACTTGGCTAAGTAGACTAGTTAGCTAATTTTGCAGTTGAGATTACTGTTAAGAGAGTAGTGGTATCCCTCATTTGCTGGTGGTAAAAATGTTTACACATTGTGGTACACGTGACTGACTGTGCAGCACAGTGCACATTTATGTGCTCTTGTGCAATGTGGAGGTGTGCAGCAGCAGAGATGAAGAAGTCATTATCCCACTCAACTCAGCTCTTGTCAGATGTGGACAGGCTGGAAACGTTCCAGAGGAGGGCCATGCTTATTATATAAGGACTGGGAAGCCTGCTCTCTGAGGGAAGGCTGAGACACTTTGGTTTGTTCAGCCTTGAGTTACTTTCAGGGAGATTCCAATTGAACTCTAGAGGAAAATTTTTCACAGTGAGAATAATCAGCCACTGGTATAATCTCCCTGGGGAAGTAGTGGACTCCTCAACATGGAACACTTGTAAGTTTCCTGTGGACAGGTTGCTGGACCATTTTCTCTAGTTAGTACTTTTGTCTAAAGAGTTTTTGCAAGGAAAGTTTGGGCAAGGTGATCCTTGAGGTCCCTTCCAACCCGGTATTCTATGATTTCTATCTGTGTCTCTTAATGGTGCAGCCTGACATTATGGTGGCTACAAGTTTGTTTTGAGCCATGGGGTGAAGCAGCATTTTAGATTCTGTTCCCTGCATCTGGAATCACACTGTGGGTTGGTGAAATCTGCTGTGGGTCACCACCTTTGATGTCTTCTCTGTCCCAGAGCTGTTTACTGCCTTGGTAAGCCAGGGCCTCTTCCTGTGTCATTACACATTGTGGAATTTCTTTCACCAGGCACAGGGTCCCTCCACCTACTCTTACAAGGGCTGGGAAGCCTGTAACAAAGGTTTGCTTAGGTTTGTAAGATATATTTTTGTACTTTAGCCTGTAGAAACGTTATATTCCTTAGGGAAACACAGTTCCAGATAAGATAATGTCTTGATATATTCCAACATCTATGCTCAATGTCAGTAAGAAATCCAACTGTTGTTTGGGTTTCCTTTGTATAATGTAATTGCTTGTCTACTCTGAAGTGTGGTTTATGGTTGCAGGTGGAAACAGGCATGGTTGTGCTGTAGCTTAAGTGACGAAGCTGTGGCAGGAAGGGCTGTGGTTTTATGGCTCTATTTGTTGCCTCTTGGATAGGGAGAAAATTTCTTATGATGGACGTCCTGTGCATTCGGTGAAGCTAGTAATTTCAGAAGTGAATAGTGAAGATTATGACCATCCATTTGTCTGTCAAGCTTCAAATGCATTTGGGCATGTTGCATCCTACATTATATTAAAACAAAGAGGTAAGAAATACTGTCCTTTTGGAGGCCTGCACTTGTCTTGACTTCCTCAAAAGGGATTTGGATACCAAATGCTCAGATACTATGTTGACAGAAGACACATGGGTTACTGTTTGCTGTATGCATGCGTGTGCCTAGGGGAGGAGTCACTGTGATGTTGTGTTTATCATTATTAAAATGATAGGTGGATGGAAGTGAAAAATTATGATACTCAGAAGTGTATTACATTTTGTGAAATAACAGATTTAGACAAATTCAACATTTAGAAAAATAATCTCCTTCTCTATTTGCACAGTTGCTGATATACAAAGATGGCTGATTGGATGGCTTCTATCATTCTTAATTTTAACTTTTATTACATTAATAACCTACAAAATTTTCAAGATTGACGTGGTGCTTTGGTACCGCAATTCTACCTGTGCCTTTACAAGTAAGGAAGGTATGTGAGTGTCACCAGGTACATCAGTGTAACTAGCCTGCTGATTTTTTTCTTCCCTTGCCATTATTTCTATTCAATAATGTGGTTAGTAGAATGTATGTGGAATTCTCCTTATGAAATTTTGAGATAGACAGGGGGTTTTTTTTTCAGTCATATGGGTAAAATGTATAATCACAGCTGAGGTAATAAACACTACATAATACTGAAGACAGTCATGGTGAGATAGGTCAAAAAAGAATGCCGGGTTTTTTTCCAAATTAGCATGCTGGGTTTTTAAGTTTTCCATTAAGTAGTTCCTGTACACGTAGATTTATGGTCACTCTGATGATGATCTATAGGTGTCAGCAGAGCTACATCTTGTAAACTAGCTGTTTAAAGCTACATCTTGTAAACTAGATGTTTAAATTCTATTCTTTTATTCTTTTTATGCACTTTTATTGCTGTGGTGTAGGCAAATACAATGGACAGGTGTGAGAAAATTTAAATAAGAGCAATATTATAGATACTTTGCGAGACAGCTTTCAAAATTAGATTGTCTGAAGTTCTCTATAGCTTGAAAATAAATGGATTATATATCTGAAAACAGTTAATCTTTATTCATGGTAATTCTATAATTTCTCACAGAAAAATTATTTCAGCTTATGATTAAATGTTTCATTTTCCCTGAATAGAGTTCTAATGAAAAAAGTAAAACATAATTTCTTTGTGGTGTTGTGGTCTTGTCATTGTTTTATAGCTTGTTGAACTAAAATTCCTCGAGCTAAGTCTGATTCTGGTTTAGTTTCATCATTCTTGTTTGCCATTTTTAGTCTCAAAAACTCAGCTTCCTTCTGGCCATTTTTTCTGCCTACCTTTCCCTGGCAGAATTACTACAAGAAAGAATTGCCATTTCTCACCCTCTCTTGTGCAGTCAGAAGTGAAGATAACTGCTGTTGAGTTTGTTTTAGGAGAAGTGTTGAAGAAAGTCCTGCAAGAGGATGCTTTCTTAACATTCTGGCACCTCTGGGGTTGGGGGTCCTTACTGCTGGTCCTGTGCTTGCAGATGCATCCACCCTCATGGTAGGAAAAGAGATCAGGTTCCATGGCTGATCATCTTTCTTCTGACTTGGTGGTGCTCTGATGTTAATCTGTCAGATACATGAATCAGTGGACAGTTCAAAGTGAAACCTTGCAATAAAGGCACGTTGCTGATTTTTGGTTTTTTAATGAAAACATTTGTGTTTGTTTTAGATGGGAAGATCTACGATGCGTACGTCCTGTACACAAAAAGCAGTGGAGGCAGAAGTTTCTGTCGTATGGAAACCTTTGTTCATAGAATACTCCCTGATGTTTTAGAACAACAGTGTGGATATAATCTTTTTATATTAGGAAGGGATGATTTAGTGGGAGAAGGTATGCTTTAATTAGTAGAGTATAATAGGTTGTCTTCTGACATGTTGTTGGCTTAGAAGATGATACGTGCAATTGAAAACCACCTAGTTTTGGAAAACTAATACAGATTTGTTTATTTTTGGTGGATAATTATGGCCATTTGTCCGCTTGAATATTTTTTTTTTTAGTTTTAGGGGTTTTTTGGTTTTTTGAAAACTTCTGTTCTGTGTTATGAGAATCTGTACTTTCTTTTTAGAGTTGAATAAATGAGAATTCAACAGCATTAATAATATTGGTGAGGTTCTTTCAATGACAGTCTGTTCTTGGGGACTGGATAAAACAGTAATTTCATGCAATGGATCGTGAATGACAGTTGGGAGATCTTAAACCTACTGGTCCTCTGAGCTAGCCACTGCTCCATATATATGCAGTTTTAAAATTAAGAAATATTTTACCTCAGTTGTAAAGTTTCTATGCAAATTTAGTTCATTCTTTCTTTACTTACAGCTGTGATCAGTGTTGCTGATGAAACTGTTAAGCAGAGCAGGAGACTGATGATAATTTTGGGGTCAGAAGCGTCTAGTTGCTGCCTGTTAGAAGACACCTCTGAACAACAACTAGCCATGTATAATGCTCTCATCCGTGATGGGATTCAAGTGATTCTCATAGAAATGGATGAAGGACAGGACTACGCAAGCATGCCGGAGTCGATCAAATACATTAAGCAAAAACATGGGGCTATCCAGTGGAAAGGGGACTTCTCAGAGAAATCTTGCTCACCAAATACAAGATTCTGGAAGTATGTGCGCTATCAAATGCCACCCAGGAAAAAAGTATTTTATTCTGAAGTGTATTTGTTGCACCCAACTTTAAACAATTCTGTTGCAAACAAAAGTTAAGATGCACTTATTAAAATAATACTGAGAAGGTAATTCTGAAATGTTGTTTTGTTATTGGGTTGTGTTGGGGTTTTTTTACGCAAATTCTTCATGTTGCATAGTAAGTGTTTTAGTCAAGAAGTAAAAACTATCCCTTATCCCTTTATCCCTTCCCTAAATTACACTCTAAAATAAAAACTCTGTGCAAGTTTATTTCTGTTCTAGGTTTTGGGTAGTGACACAATTTGTTGTGGTAGTGTCACACAGATATGAGAAGTAAACGTTGCTGATAGAGGTAGACTGTTAACAGTTGTGGTCCACATAAATGTAATATCCAACAAAGAAGCAGCTGTGAAGTCAATTTTTTTCCAACTGAACCTACAGCTGATAAGTTAAAAATGTGTTTCCATTGTCAGCATTTTCCTAGTCATTCTGCTCCTCCCGCTGCCTCTCTGTGACTGTCTGAATTTTATTTCTGCAAGAATCAATTTTCATTACTGCAAGAGTCTGCTTTGTGATAGGTTTGGGGTCCCGTCCTGAGCAACATGCCTAATCCTTTCTTCTAGAAGGGCTTGGGGGAAATACATGACACATCAAGTATATTTAAAACTCCTCACAATGCTTCAATGTGTTTCAGCTGAACAGTTGGCATCAAATATGTTCAGTGAATGGAATCTCTGGGGTTTTAAACATTTCTGTGATCTCTGGTCCATGGGGCCTTACTAAACTTAGAAAGGGGCCTTGAACTGGTCAGGAAGCTGAAAACATTTCAAATTTCTTGCAAACTGGAAGATTTTGAGCCTGTGCCTACTGCTCTGGAAACCAGTTGTTCTCATTCTGTCTCTCAACTGTGCTAATTACAAGCATGGAAATTCGTTGAGAAGTTGTCAAAGATTGAGCATCCTTGAGAGAGTAGAAAACTGCTGGTTCATGACCATGACCAGGTGCTAATGGCAATAAATAACATCTTGTCTACTTGTCAAAGAAAAAAATTAGAGGTATGTGGCTATGTCAATCTGCTTGGAGTAGCCTGGCGTTTCTGGACTACAATCCATTGTTCTGTGTGCATCACCATGGGTGGACAACTGTCTACTTCTCAAAGTGGTCTCAAGTGGAATGAGTTTCCACTCTCCAGCCTTGAAGAGCATCATCTGAATGCAAATGTGAACTCCACTTGCTTTATTTGTTCTTTTCTGAAGTTCAGTAGGTTCTTATGTTATCATTATTGCCAGGAGAGCATCTGTCACTGAACTCCTTTCAGCTGGTTCTCAGAAGTGATAATGCAGTAGAATATACTCCTTCTTGGGCCACACTGGTGGGAGAGAGAGCAAGATCCAGGGGTGGAGCATATCTTTAAAGTGAAAGATTTGCAATAGCATTTCACGTTGCCATCTTCTTTGAGAAAGTCTCCCAATACTCCTTATGAGCAGTGTCTCATCTCCTGGCTGTGAGGTACACAGCTGTGTAACTTCCCACAGCCTCCGTGAACTAGAGACTTCTTCTGAGATGTTGCCGTGAAAACTGAGAACAGGATAGATCCTTCAGATGAGGTACCATTGTTTTAGTAGATGGTGACTCACTCTTCTTTGGAAGTGTGTAATGTTGAGGCTGGAACCATTAAAAAAGGAATTTGGGAATCTGGAGAGTTTAGATAAGCATTGTTGTGAAATTTTTACATTGTGTAAATATAGGCTTGCTCATAAAAGCGTTGAAAGCCACACTTATTTAAAAAATCTTGTGTTTAAAAAAACCCAACCCTCTTGTTTATGTGTACAATGAGAGAAATAATAAGAAAAAGCGTTAGAACTGTTCTGGTTTTGGTGTTTAGTTTTGTTTTGCTTTTGTTTTGTTTTTTGTTTTGTTTTGTTTCCCCCAACATCCTCATTTCATATGCTTTGAAATAAAAAATTACCAGGGACTCCAGGAGTTGCAGTGCTACAGGTAAGTACATTGATTTGCATGGAGTTGTGCTGTTAACTTTTGTTGCTTCTCTGATACTTTCTGGCTACTTTTTCATAGTTCTCAGAGGTTTGCTACCAAGGATCAAGACAAACATTTTCCCACTAAACAAGACCCCTAAAGACTCTTAAGTGAAGACGGATGATTGTGTTTATCTAACTCACACTTTCTATTAAACAACCACATTTAGTGGGATTATTCAGGCATTTAAGTTTCCTTGTGTGAAAATGAACGTGGGAGAAAGGGTTCAGTTATTGTGGTGACTTAGCTAGCAGCTTGAATGTCGCATGAGGCAAAGTGGATTATCCTTTTCTTATGGGACCTTATTTTGAATTCTGTCTCTGTTTTCTCCCCTTGGAATCTTCTTTTTACAAGTCACAGAAGGAAATAAACTGATCTTTGTGGTACAGTAAAAAAAAATTCCCACAGAAAGAAATGTGCTGATTGTTCTTTAATTAGAAAAGACTCCAGTGATTAGTTGGCCAGAGGCCTGCGTCTAGAAATGTGTGTTCAGAAAGGAAAGGCAAATGCAGTGCAAGCCACGAAAAGCTATTCAATCACCACAATGTGGTAGATGCCTTCCAATTTATTTTCTGTCTACGCTGACAGAGAAAACAATCTGAATGTTATTTGGTGTGAGACACACGGAAAGCAATCTCTGCACCATATTTTACTTTTCAGCTGTATCAATGTGGTGCTTCTTCTGACTTGTTCCTGTCAATTCGTCACTCCAGATAACCCCTCCCTTTGCTTGTCTAGTGATTAACTTGTCTCTGATTTTCTGATTGCACTGGACCTTCCCATCCACACAGCGTGGTTAGTTTTTTCTGGGAGACTTTCCTACTTTCATATTTTATCTCCCACTTCCTTGCCTATGTCAGCTGGTGCTGAGATACAGCCTGTTTCATGTTTTAATGCACTATGTTAATTCATGGGTGGAGGCTAATGTATGCGTACTCTGAGCCCAAACCCTGAGTGAATTGTTATAGCCTGGTGATGTGTGATAGACTGTTCTTTACAATGAGGGTGGTGAGGCCCTGGCACAGGCTGCCCAGAGAAGCTGTGGCTGCCCCTCCTTGGCAGTGTCCAAGGCCAGGTTGAATGGACCTTTGGGCAGCCTGTGCTAGTGGAGGGTATCCCTGCCCATGGCAGGGGATGGAACTGGGAGAGTTTTGTCCCTTCCAACCCAAAGGATTCTGAGATTCTATGATAGCTCCAAACAGGATATCCCCATCTGACTTTGTCTTTTTTTCCTTTTAATTTACCACTGGATGGCACCCAGCAGGTAGAAAAGCACAAAGGGGATTTCACGTTTCCCCTTTATCTTGCTGTCTTAAGCTTCTGCTGGAGGGAAAGCCTGTTCTGCCTTTTGTTCAGAGACTGTGGTGGTTTGGCTACTGCTACTCTGGTTTAGTCTCCGATGCTACAATATATGATAGGAGCATTCTTCCTCTCATCCCTGCAGTCACCATTCCCAGCAGTAAAGGCAAAGTACACCATTTGATGCTTGTGCTCGGTCTTTTAAGATGGGATAACATTAACCAGGACTCGATGCATTTGTTGAGACGAAACGAACATTAGTCAGTACAAGTGAGCCAGAAAGTAGTGCAAATCATTTGTGTCCTCAGCTACTCCAAGGTTGCTTCCCAGATGAAATCGACTGGAAGAAAACCCACAATGTCCTCTGGGCATCAGGGTGTGCAGTTAAAAATTAGCAGCTCGTGTGTGACATCCTCTGAGAGAACACAGGGTCACTGTGGCGTTACAACTGGAGCTAGAGTTTTGCTTGGCAATGATGGTGACTATCAGGAGTTGGTATTTGACTCTGAAGAAAGGTAGAAACTCACGAAGTCATGAGGGTGCATTTTCTGCTCTGGAAAAGTTGGGTTTGTATTGCTGCTACAGATCAAGTGACTTCAATGTGCAAGTTATTATGATTCCACCCCATCCCCTCATTGGTTTTGTCTTTTTTTTNAATTTTTTTTTTCAATAAGCAGGTTTCCTAGTGGGCTTTATTTCTCTTGGCAATTATTAGGATCCATGTTCTCTTCTTCCATTCTCTCACCAGCAATATTTGTCAGGGAGTGCTTCCTTTTCCTGTACTGTCCATGGTAATGGACCACAGTGCTGCCTCATCTCTCCTCCACTCTCTGACACTGGTTTTGATCTTTTCCACTTTCTTCCTCACTGTGAATACATTCGACCTCCCTGAAAGATGGGAAGGGCCACATTCAAGTCCTTATGAATATAATTTTTCTCTCCTTAACCACATAGTTTCCAATACCCATAATGCTCGTTTTCTGGTTTTCAAATATGTGCGAACATTTCTTCTGTGCTGTGGAAATGGGTGGCTGGGACAAGCAGTGGTACTTGGGAAGAAATCTGAGCCACCTACTCTTATCCTACCTCTTAGAGGGAAGCACACTCAGGCCTTATCTGTACACGTCTGTACTTTCTGGGTAAGGTCTGCCACAGCCACATTGTTCCACACAGAGCATAGGAGGAGTGACAGGGCAAACACATCTTTGTAGGAGTAAAGATATTATAGACAGGTTATATACAGAGGAGGTTATCAGTTCCCCTGCTTCTGAAATGGCAAATGGGCAGGATATTTGGGGTTTACAAGGAATAAGACTCATCTGTCTCTTTAAACCAGAAAAAAATTGGCAGTTAACTCCCCTGCATCTTGCCTGCAGGAACATATAGTGAAAAAGCTAAAGAGCTGTCTTGACAGGGACGCTCACAGTGGGAAAGAACTTGTATGCCATATGTCCCCCCACCATCTGTGTATGCTCTCTTCTGGGTCGTGACATCTGGTTCTGCTTGATATCTGGCTCAGATTCATGTATTTTTAGAGTAACAGGGACTTGAGTCTCCTCAGAGCCCGAAGAGACTAAAACACGTGCCAACCTCTGCAAGAAAAGCCAAGTTTCTCATAAAAACATGTCTCCTCAGCCTAGATCTGAATGGCTCGATACACGCTTGAGCTGAAACGAGCCAAGGATGTGCCAGCACCTTCTGCTGTCGCGTTTGAAAAGCTGCTAACTTTGGCGTGGTGGGCATTTCTGGAGGGTTGGGCCATGCAGTTGGTTGGGTACCTCATTTAGGAGATGTTCTAGCTTTATTACTGAGGAGAGCGTCCTGTCAGACAGAGCAACCAGCTGAGGATGGGAAGCTATCGGGGGTGCCAGGGTGAGGGTTTCGTGAGGGGGTGGTATCCGCCACAGGATGTGGCTGTGGGGATCCCCAAAATCCCGCAGCCCTGAGCCGCTCCGACCTTGCGCTGTGCGATACCTCCACCTAGCGATGCCTGAGAGCCGGCCGGGATGGAGCGCTTTATCAAAGGTCGTAACCATGCTGTGCTACTAACACTGCCAAGTCACGGCTCTAACAAAATAAATATTATAATAAATATTTAAATCCTGCAGGATTAAAAAATAAAATAATTTCTGAGGACTGTTGTTCTGAATTGTGCTGAATTATTATTTGTAGGGCAATCCCCATCCTTTGTAGGAACTAGCAGGGAATTTAGTGGCAAATGAGTTCTTTTGGCTTTTCAGAGTGTACATCTGTTAATTAAGTGCCTCAGAGTTAATTGGGAAATGGAGAAGAGTTGTCATCTGTAGAGCTGTCTTTTTTCTGTCAGTCTCCAGCACATGTCAGTTAGAACTGACTGCCTTATATTGAGCAACACCTCCCATTGATTATTCCAAGAAAAAGACTACGAATGGAGACTACTCCTGGGATCTGTGTTCCAGGAGATCAGCTGCACATGATGGCTGGAGGCCCATTACCAACTGTGTGCTCCCCAGGCTATTCAGAGTCCCATGACTCACTTAATGTCATGAACTATGGAGAATTTGTGTCTAATTAAACTATCTAGACCACCGAGCTGGGAACAAATGGATCCAATGGTGAGAAATCTTGGAGTCTGAGATGCTGAAGTGTTTGTAGGACCCTGGTCTGCAGGTGGATCATAGGCAAGATTCAGTGGTCCTAAAGTCCTTGGAGAATTGCCTCAAGGCTGCTACCATAAACCTGTTGGGTGCATCCTGAAGACCATCTAAAATTGAACATCACAATGTTCCTGAGAGCTGGAAGCACTGGCCAGTTCTCCTGCCTCTGAGGATTTGGGACTCTAATTTCACAGGCAGCGTCTCTGTCACCTGAAATGGCCAGTCCCCAATACTTGCCATGGAGAATGTGCCCAGGTCTCAAGACAACTAGCAAACCCTCCTTTCAGTGCTGGTGAATAGCCTCATTTTTTTCTTTTATGTATGTATATATGTATTTATTTACTTATTTAAACTTTTGACGGACATATGATCTGTAAGTTGAAGAGAGTTTGCACAATGAAAGGGAACGTGTGATTTTTAAAGCCTCCCTAGAACCTTTGCCAAAATCTCTGTGGAGTAAAAATTTTTACTTGAATTAATGCCTGTCTTAATAATGATAATACTAATAATAGAATTAAAAAAGCAGCCAAGTGAAAAGATCCTGCTCTGGCTCCATCAAAACATGGATTCTGAATTCCAGAACTAATGGTGAAGTTGAAAATTTGCAGATTAAGTGATTAAAGTATTTCACAGAGGATGGCTGGGGCTGAGTGATTCAGTTCAAGGAGCTCTCAGTAGTGGTTGGACTTTGTAGCGAGCTCCCAGATGGATGTTCTTAAAGTGTTCTAGTAGTATCGTAGCGATACATGAAGGTCATCTAATAGCTGAAGGATCTAAGAGCAGCCCCAGGAATGCTTTGTGTGGCCCTCAGACACACAGTGCTGACAAAGCAGACATTTTCTGCTTCAATGGGGAGGCTATGAGTAGCCACCAGTATTTCAGGAGAGGATGAGTGTTATGGGAGAGAGTGGCTCAGTGGGTTTGGTAGGGCTTCAGGAAACTGGGAGTCAGGCCAGGTACTCATTTCTCTTCTTTCTTAGTCAATCTATCTCATCTATGAAACCCACCAAATCCTTTTAATGCTTTCACAGAATCATAGAATCATTAAAAGATTGGAAAAAGATCTCCAAGTTCATCTAGTCCCACCACCCATATTACTCACTAAACCATGACCCTAAGTACCTCATCCAACCTTTCCTTAAACCTCCTGAGGGACAGTGACTCCACCACATCCATGAGCAACCCATTCCAAGGCCTAACCACTCTTTCAGAGAAGAAATTTATCCTAATTTCTAACCTGAACCTCCCTTGGTGAAACTTGCAGCCATCCCCTCTTGTCCTATAGCTAGTTATCTGCAAGAAGAGGCTGACCCCCAACTTATCACAACTTCCAGGAGTGTTTTGCCAGTTTTACCTAGAGCTGACTGCATTATGAAGTCTTTGTGGCTTTGCCAGGGGCGAGAAAGAGCACAGCCATCAGTATCCTACGTACTTTCTGGTGAAGATCAAGTAGAATTTTGAGCTACCTGTTGGACATGTGAAGCAGCAGATTGCTGCTTTATCTTTGCATGTACCTCTCTCTTACCACATATGTACTACTATGAGCATATCTCACTGCCTTTGGCTTTTCTCTTGAAGATAACTCCAATCAGTCTGGTGATCCTTGTGGTTTCCTGAGTGAGGCCACCTCCTGGATCACCATGTTCCTTACAAGACCTGGTGTTGTGGAACTTTTCTTGCCTTTGATACAGAGGAGACTTTTTGCCTTTCCCTAAAAGCTCCTGGTTTATTGTCAGTGAAGTGTTTTCAAGCAATTAATACAGAGGGCTTTTGAGGGGGAGGGGAGCTGTGGAAGCAGTTAGTTTTGACCTACACCGAAAACATCCACCTGTATTTCATAACAGAGTGCAGGATGTACCCTGCAGGTGATCCTAAATGCTTCAGAGAGGAAAGCAAGGCTTCTGACCTGTGAAAAAGTTTGGTTTGTTTGCAAGTTTGCATGTTTCCCTAGCTAAAGACTTGTATGGGCTGGAGGGAGATGTGCCGGCTGCAATAGCTCCAGTTGGCCAATTCCTCCATCCAAGACTGTCTTACCGCCAAAGGACCTACTTTATTTACGAGGGCTGCTGTGAAAAAAAGAGGAACAGCAAATGCTGGAGAGGAGCATGAGAAACGCTCTGCAGAGTCAGGCCAGCTGCCAGCCAAGCCAGGCAATTTCATCTTCAACAGCAGCAAAAAATCTGATATCTCAAGAGCAGCAGAGGCAGCTGCCCCAGGCCAGGGCAGACAGGCAGGCTGCTCCTGCCTTATCATAGAATCATAGAATAGCTAGAGTTGGAAGGGACTCCCAGAGGTCATCTAGTCCAAACCCCCTGCAAGAAGCAGGGACACCCCCAACTAGATCAGGTTGCTCAGGGCCTCATCCAACCTGGCCTTGAACATCTCCAGGAATGGGGCATCCACCACCTCTCTGGGCAACCTGTTCCAGTGCACTCGCTGCCCTGTCTTGGTGTGTGCCAGGTTTGGGAAACACTTAGAGGGTTCAGGTGTGCATCCAAGCGAAAGCCGCCCTTGCTTTCATTCTGCGCCTGCATGGACAGTCTCCCAAAGGTGCTGGCTCCAGTTGCACATCTTGTTGCTGTCAGATGAAGTCAGCCCAGCGCCTATACCATGGCACTGTCACTTCTGTGCTGTGACCATCCTGTATTCCTGCAGTGTCTCAGGTCTGATTCTGGGCCTGTCATCCTCAGTATTTCCTCGAGCACTACCTCAAGGCCAAGGAATGGAGCTGAACATCAGTGTTTTGGGCTTGCATGGCAAGGTTTTGGTGCTGGGGCAGATACAGGGGTGGCATCTGAGAGAAGCTGTTAGAAGCTCTCCCTAGGTCTGATAGAGCCAATGCCAATGAACTATCTCTCCCTGACCTTATCTCAACCCATAAGCCTGAAGTTATATTTCCTCTCCCCTGTCCAGTCACGGAGAGGGAGGGACAGAGCGGCTTTAGCAGACACCTGGCCTCTAGCCAGGGTCAATCCACTCCAAGCAGGCAGACCCCTAACAAGAGCCCTTGCTGTAGACCAGAGATGCTCCCACATGCAGTCCCCCTCCTCTTGCTTGCTCCGGCCTTCCCAAGCTGCCACCCTGGCTGTGCAGAGAGATGCCTTGTGCTAATGGCTCTTGTGCAACTGCAGCTGCTGGGCCTTGGCCAATTCGGACTACGTGGACTTTATCCACAACACTCCAGATGTGAAATCTGAGCTCTGCGGAAACCCTGCGATCTGGGTAACATTCTGGTGCCTGAACCCTGAAGTTTCTGTAGAATTTTGCTTCCTTTCCCCCTCTGTAGCAACAAAGCCCCACGTGAAACCTGATGGGTATTGTGTAGCTTGTCTGGCCTGTGTTGCTCCAGTATTTCATGGCATTTTAGCCACTGCCTGTAGCAGTAGGTGTCAGATGAAGTTGGGTATTTACAGTGAGACGTTTTTATTGTGCTTACTCAGCAAACATTTCAACTCAGACAGCTGCTGACTGTCTCTTTTCAGAGTGAAAAAGAATTTATTGTATTACAGCAAAATCCATCGCTATTGTTAGAGAAGAAAGTCCCTGGGGTGAAATATCAGAACCCAAACACTGTTCTGTAAGCCTTGAAAACCACACACAGAGTGGAGCATATTTCCATTCAGATATAATAATGCTGAGTTGGTCTGGTATTGCATTACACAATTAACCACATCCTCCTCCAGAAAAACAATAGAGTTGTTTGTCTTTATTAATGTGACTTTGGACCCTGGAAGATATTAAACTAGTCTGAAGAAAAGAGTGGGTTTTGTTGACTCTTGGTCAGCAAGCACTCATGAAACTTGAAATTACCAGCGAAACCTCTGCAGGCATCATGCTGGTGTGGTCACCCAGTGCATCTGGATAGCAAGAAAGTTATGACACTTTTTTGCTGTTCTTCTGGCATGTTCTGACAGGCGCTTATTCCCTGCTCACACTAGTTTGGACTGTCCTGTTCCTTCTGACTGTCCACACCCTCAACAGGGCTGTCCTTTCCGCTGTGCCACCACAGCTGCCCATTCCTTGAAACCTGCTCAAGAACCAAACCAGGTCAAAAATTACTGTGTTTTTATTGTTCCTCTTGGCCAGTGAGTTCTTAGGAAGATCTGTTTTCTGAACTGTCTGCCATCTAGGAATCAAAAATGTATTTTTTTCTGGCACAAGAGGAGAGGCAGGAAAGGCAAGGGAGGGTGATTACGATGGCATGAAAATCATTGCTCCTAAAGCACAGCCTTGGTAGGCTTAATTAACTGATTGATGGTATGTGTTCTTGTCACTATACTGTTTCCAGCACTCAAGTATGATCCTTGGGAGCCCCCTCAGTAGACTGCAGTACCATGCCAGGAATATACTGAGATGATGTCCCTCTTCACTGGCCACGTTTGGATTTTAAGGATCTATTCTTTGTGACTCATAGACCAGTTGCACTGGTCAAGGGGTGGAGCAAAAAAGGCCATATCCCACAGCAACCAGCATTGCCTGAGACACCGGGTTCTGATGAGAGGTATTTTCTGCAAACAGTGTGACTTTTCTTGTGTTTTCACCCATTCCTTTATCAAGTTTCAGCACTATTTCATTTCTGGCCATCCCATACATTAAAAAGAAAAAGATGACACATCTGCAGGAAAGAGAGAGCATCCCTGGGTGATTCCTTGCCAGAGGACACTGCAGAAATAGGAAGTCCACACTGGTTCCCAAGGACATGAGATTTGGAAGACAGATCAAATAGGATGTGAATAAACAGACAAAACATGACAGGCTGAGGAAATTACTGGTGCTTATAGCAATTGGAGGCTGAGAGTACTGAGGCAAAGTTATGATGTATGTTGGATGTACTGTTACTCTTTATTTTTCCTAACAGTGTGTATTACAGAAGAAATACTGAGCTAGATGGTCTGAACCAGATCAGCTGTTGTCATATTCCTGTGATTTGAACTATAAAATCTGTACAAGGATAGAGCTATTTCATCAAAGTTTGCTACCATGTCTGTTGACAAGAATTCTTTCATGTGGTTTTTTTCATTACATTAATTGATGCATTAATTCCATAAATGTCAAATCTTGGGAGGAATAATCTTGTCTGAATTGTAGATTCTTCAAAATCCATCCTGGTCTACTCCTTTTGTCTATCACCTGTATCTTCTTCTTAACAAAGTTTATTGTCATCATACATTACATTGCCTCAACAGGAACCACAGTTCCTTTTTTTCCTTCTGAGAATTCACCATTTTGCCACGATTTCAGTAACCCCAGCTAGCTGATTGTTAGTGCAATATCTGGGATTCACATTGTTTGTTGCAGGAAATATATTCTTTGTCATTTAAAGCTTTAATGAACCACTTGAAGGGACCCTGTTGGTGAAATTCACCTGGAAACATTTTGCTAGAGCAGGTTTTACTTCTGCCATCGCTGGTCTTAGACATTGGAACATAGAGCTTTATTTTATCTTGATGCAGATGACATTTTTCTGCTTCCTATTGGATTTTGACTGAAACTTCTGTGTGCTTCTTCCTTATCATTAATTTAGACAAAATTTCAGTCATAAGAAGTTAGGTCCTTCTTTCCAGACGTTGTCTGACTCAAATGGCCAAAACAAAAAAACCCCAAACCCAGGAGGTAGCAATAGTCAAGTACAAAGGAATTCATTGAGCTTCATTAAGTTCAGTTACTTTACATATATAAGAACAAAAAAAGCCCCAAACCCCCACAACTTCACGGACTTTTTTGTTGGAAGGATGCAGGGTGACACATGGACTAGATATAAATGCAGTTATAACTGTACTTGGAACTGAACTTCTCCTAGAGACAATATGAGCCTCTGAATAGTTATGACAAATGCTACTTCAACCTTCTTGAATTCCATCTTTTTTTAGCAATGTTGGTAGGTGGATTTCTCCATAATAATGATGTGCAGGTATTACTTAATGGTAGGATTTCCATTCTAAACATTCTGTTCTTCAGCCCAAAAGAGCAACACCACAAACAAAAACAAATAAACAAACAAAAAATATTCAGAATTACTGAAACATAGGAAACATTCATTGCCAAATGGAATTTCCAGTAAGGTATTAGCGGTTACACTGATGGAAAAATGTTTACAGGTGGGAAGTTAATTGACTGAAGGGAAACATAACTGAAAGGTATGTCCACTGAAATGTACAATTTCAGTGGTTCTGTTGGGGTATATGAACATTTGCTACAATAGTTAGTCATGCATTTGAAAGTTTCTTCTGAAATTGACACACTAGAGTAGTATCCTTGCTTTCCTCATGCTGTTTCTTGAAAACGTAGTTGAGGTGTGCGCTGTTATGCTGGGTTGATATGCTAATCTTCTGTTGTGAGAAATATTCTGCAAAACATGTCACTATCTTGTTAATTTTCTATTTCTTTTGCTAAGCATATATATTTTCCATATATGTTTAAAACATTTATATTTTTTGTCTTTGATTTAGATTTTCTCATCAGACACATTCTTGTAGTGTAATTCAGTTGTTTCTGAAACTTGACAATAAACTACTCGAGAAAGACAACACAAGCTGAACAGGATATTTTCAGAGGCGGTTGAGTCACCATCCCTGGATGTATTTAACAGATGGGTAGATGAGGTGCTCAGGGATATGGTTTAGGAGAGGACAGGTACAGTTGGACTTGATGATCTTAATGGTCTTTTCCAACCTTCTGTGTGTGAATAATAGCTCAAGGACTTCAATGTCTTCCAGCTATTTTTCAAAGAGTATATACTATAGTAATTGCTCTACTTTATGATCATTTTACAGTATCAGTAGGGTCTGTAGCTGGAGGAAAGTCTGTGGAAAGAGGTCTCCGTAAAAGCCCTGTAATTCAGGCAACTTCTGGTTGTCTGAGAAAATTAGGATAAATTAATTTGCATGGACATAGCATTGCTTCTGTGATATCCTGCAGAGCTAGAAATATGAGTGCCTATCTGCAATGTCTTTGCCTGGAAACACTTTCTAAAGGGAAAGATATGTTCTAATCCACTTAATGGCAGAAGGTGAGGACCTCTATGACTTTCAGAGGGTGCTGTACTTCCTAAATTGGATACTCTTGACCCTTGGTGTTGACTGAAGAGAGAACTAATAGGAAATGCTTATTTCCACCCCCAGGCATGATGTAAGCTGGTTATCTGTCTTCTTAGAATAGATACTAACAGAGCAGAAACAGCTCTGGTGATATAAAAAAATTGGAATGCATGATGCGCCCCCACTCAGTCCTTCATTCTCATACTAGGTTTGTGGTTAGAACAGTCATCAGGAAACTCTCTTGCCCTGAAGAACATGCTCCTTCTGCTCTTCCTAGGACACTTCCTGCTTCTTCTGAACTACCTACGCCAATTTATACCTGGTAGTGCAGTTTTTCTTGTTAAAAGCAAATGTGAAGGAGCCCAACCCACTTAAGAGGAGCCAGATCCTCAGAATATATTTTTTTTATTAATGTCTAGGGAAGTGGCTAGAGCCAAATTAAGTCTGAGTTGTTCTCTGCCTTCCCCACAATGTATAATCTCCAGCATGTAGCAACCCAGTTTCAGTGAGCAAGGTGGGGAATTGTTCTGGGATGTAGAAACCTCTAGAGACTTTAGAAGTTAGGTCTTCTGGTTTCTGGATAAATGTTGTGACTGAAAGCCTTGTCTGGGCATTGTGGATGGTTCTCAGACTGACTTATAAATGATTTAATTATGTTGCAGACAAATCCCGACCCTTTTCAGAAGATGGTGTGTGTGGTGGGTTAACAGTTGCTGGAGGCCAGATGCCCACCAAACCCGCTCTGGCACGCCCCATCTTAGCTGGACAGGGGAGAGAAGATATAATGAAAGGCTCACAGGTCGTGATAAGGATAGGAAGAGAACATTCAGCAATTCAGCAGTCATGGACAAAACAGACATTATAAGGAATGAAATTAATTTATTATGGAATCAAATCAGAGTAGGATAATGAGAAATAAAACCAAATCTTAAAATACCCCTTCTCACCCTTCCCTTCTTCCCAGACTCAACTTTATTCCTGATTTCTCTCTGTCCTCCCCTTCAGCAGCACAGGGGGATGGGGAAATGGGGGCCATGGTCAGTTCATCACATGTTGTCTCTGCTGCTCCTTCCTCCTCATCAGGAGTACTCCTCACACTCTTCCCCCACTACAGCATAGGGTCCCACTCACTGTAGACAGGCCTCCAACATGAGTCATTCCCATGGGGGCTTCAGTTCTTCCCAAACTATGTGGCTTCTATGGGGTATAGACCTTCAGGAACAGACTGTTCCAGTGTGGTCCCCCATGGAGTCACAAGTCCAGCCAGAAAATCTGCTCAGGTATGTGCTTCTCCCTCTCCACAGGCTGCAGGTCCTGCTAGGAGCTTGTTCCAATGTGGGCTTCATACTTCCTTCAGATATCTCCACCTACTCCAGTGTGAGGTCCTCCACAGGCTGCAGGTGGAACCTCTGCTCCCAATCATCTTCCATGGTCTACAGGGGGACCACCTGCTCCACCATGGTCTTTTCCATGGGTTGCAAGGGAATCTCTCTCTGGCACCTGGAATGCATCCTCCCCCTGCTTCTTCACTGACCTGATGTCTGCAAACTTTCTCACAACTCACTCCTTTCTCTTGTGGCGAAAGCTGCCACTTCATTGTAATTTTTTTCCTTCTTACATATGTTATCACAGAGGCATTACCACTGCTGATGATGGGCTCAGCCTTGGTCAGCAGCAGGTCCGGCCTTGACCTAGCTGGTATTTGCTCTGTCAGGCCTAGGGGAAGCCTCTAGAAGCTTCTTGCAGAAGTCACCCCTGCAGCCCCGGTCCCCACTACTAAAACCTTGCCACACAAACCCTAAACAGTGCATAGGGTACTTATTTTAAGCACAGAAGAGAACCTGAATGAGTTCAGGCAGCGCTGGACATCAGAGGTATTGGGTTTTTGCCTGAGGTGTGGGTCAGTCCTATTTTCTAAACTCCAATTCAGGCAGTATTTAGCCAGAGAGACATAGCTAGAAATAAGGACAGCTGGAGCCTGAACGATAGACAATTTGTGGCCATGTCCGTGTTGTCTGGGCTTGAATGGCCTTTGGGAACAGCAGACTGACTCTATCCTTCATAATGCAACAAAATAACCCTCTTTCTGGGTAATGGAAATGAATACAAGGAAAGAAGTCTCCAGCTAGTCTCCAATGTCTTTAAAGTAAGAAAACAGAAATCTTACCACTGTCTGGATGTGCAGTGTCCAATTGCCTCCACATCACCCATGTGCCCTATCACTTCCACAGGGGTACACTGGGGCTTCCTGTACAGGAAATATCCCTCCTGTGTATTCAGTGTTGTGGTACTTAACTGGCTAGTAAGAAACACCAAAGAAGAGACTGCCAGAAAGTCTGTTTCACCAGAGGACTTTGACACTTCAGTGAAACAGGGATTTGGAAAAGTAAACCTTCTCTTGCCAGGATATAATCAGTTTCTTTGCTTAGAAATGCAAAACCTTGCTACTTTACATTTATTTTCAGTGCTCAAAAATTAATTTTTCAATTTATCTGCATTTCTCTCTATTTCTGAGCTAGAAAGAATAGAAATTTGTTATTGTGAGCTTTTTTTTTTTTTTTGTTTCTTTTCTGTTTTCTTTCCAGCACATTTTTGAATTCCAGAGCAAGAATAAAGGAAAGGAACCAGCCTTTTCATAAAGCATAACTTGAGACCTTAGGGAACCAGATCTCCAGGCTCTGCAGGAATCCTCGGTGAAATCAGGGGAAGGAAAATCACTCTTTTTGCTCTTAGGAGAATTATTAAACACAGTATCTGTAAGATGAAATAGATGAAATAAACTGGCTCAGCCCCCCCCCCCCCCCAAAAAAAAAAAAAAAAAGGAATTTAAACTCAAATAAGAATTAATTCCACTCTTGTGTTTCTTGTTTTTCCCTGTTAATGTAAGAAAATAAAAACTATCATATCAGGTCACACAGTCTCCCCCACCCTCCACTCCCAGGTCTTTACCCTGTAGAAAACAAGAAGCACAACCCATCAAAAACAGCTAAAAGAGGGGATGATGAACTCTGCCAGTGTCAATCACAGAGGACGGACATTCTCAATTTAATGGTGCTTCTCCAACAGCATCTTAAATGGTGACCAGTGTATCTCTCCCTCCTAAATTTGAGTCATGGCTTTCAAAATCACCCATGAATCTGCTTTTGACCAGTTCATGTGGCAATTAGTTTTTGGTTTTATTTATGTGAAAGAGTACTGTTCTCTGCTTTAACCATGAGCTTGATTATTTCCATAATTCTTTTACTGTGAGAGGTACTGAAAAATTGTTCCCTGTGTAACTTTTCCTAGTGCTGGGAGTCCTTCCTCTTCTCAGCTGCAGAATGCCAGTCAATTTGGTTTATCCTTGTAGCAAAAGCACACTGTACCTCTGATATCCTGACTGCTCTTTTCAGTAACTTCCTTCATGTTGTTATAACCTTTCAGTTATTGGTGACCAGAATTACACCCAGTGCTCAAGATAAGGATATGCTGCATCAGAGTAATGTTTCCTGTTTTGTTCTCTCTTCTCTAGCTAGTAGGTCCTTGTAATCTGTTTGCCCTCTTGGCAGGTCCTGAATGACAACTGTTTTCAGAGAAAAAAACAAAATGACCCCAAGATTTCCTTTACAGGTGGTGAAAGCTGATTACTGTCTGTGTTTTGGTAAAATAATTTTCCTGAGAATAGTGCTTTGTTTAAATCAACAGCTGGCAATACCAAACCAATAAAGCTGAAGGACACCTGATCTCGTGAAAATTTATCCACTCCCCAAAAGCAATCCTTCTGCTTCCAAACTGTCTGAGTGGTCAGTATTTCAACCGGTTTCACTGGATCTATGAAACTTTCAAAGTTTGAGTCCTACAGCATCAGTCCTGGACTAGTGTGTCTGGTAGCCAGGGTAGCCAGCCCCATCATACACTGGAGCCCGACAGCCATTAGTATGGCTGTCGGGCTCCAGTGTATGATGGGGCTGTGATGCAATGAGATGTACCTGCTTATCATACAATGCACCACACACTCTTCACTGCTCTAATGTGGGAGGTCTTGGGCAAGTTTGCTTCTGTAGGAAGGAGAAAAAAGTCTAGGAAGTTGGGCCTCTGCTCATAGACCTCTTAAATCTGTGAAGCAGCACTGATGAAGACCTGCCTGGGATTGCTACAGTTCTTTGTTACATACAGGTTGTTTTCTGTGTGGAATCCTATGGAAATGCGGAGCTTGACCTGGAGTGAATAGAAAGGTGAACAATCTATACACCAAGACTCTGTGACAAGGGAAGAAGAATAGGTGACCATGGGTAAGAGCAAATCACTCATTTTCAGATTGATGGGAAAAGAAGCGTCTTGTAATATCTCCCAAGAAGACTTGCAGGAAAATTTTACATGAAAAGAGGGGTTTCGGTTCTGCAATAAACATCTCAGATACTCAGTCCTAGTTCCCATGCAACTAGCTGTTGGGAGCCAGGACCAGGGAAGGTTCTCATGCTCATAGGTCTCGCTGCTTTGACAGGTGCTCTAAGGTCTAAGGATTAGGTGCACTATAAAAGTCTGAATTGTAACAGAGGACTCCTTGGGGTCTAGACATCTGGCTGCTTCAACTAACAGAAAGGTGGTATTTTATTCTAGAAAAAAAAAAAAAGAACTTGTGTGAGATTTCCTTCTTGCATGAGAAACTCAGGAGTTCACTTTTTGTGGGAGGATTTGGATTTCTTTCAAAAATATTATAAACTTCCGGGGAATGCAAGTCTCAAGTTGCAGCCAGATCTGACAGTAAATACAATCAAATAATTATCACAGAAAATGTTCTTCTAAAAACCTAGTCCGTAGCCTATAGACTAAAGAAGTAATTTTATTCAATTATTATGATGATGATTGCTATTATTGTTGTTGTTAATAATGTTAATAATGCTAATAGTAGTAATGGTAATAGTAATAGTAATAATAATAATAATAATAATAATAATAAAATCATATATGGATAATTTAAACCTCTGGACCTGCATGCTGTCAGTATGTCATGACCCTCTCTTATCAGTTAGACATTAACTTCCAGTAATTCCCATACAGGAACAAACAAGACTATTTACTAAGCAGCCATTAGAAACAATATCCTTTGTCAGCAAATTATCTTCAATGACTTTCCAGAGAATCTCAATTTGGTTTAGTTGTGTAAATGAATAAGAACTGTGTCTTTTACATCTAAATTATGATTTCCAGAACACCATTTATTTATATAAGTTTCTTCCTAAGAAATTGTGTGGAAAAAACCCTCCTTACTCTCATGGAAGAACTCAGATGTGAGCAACAGTGGTATGCTGAATATCTTCTGATTCCACAAAAATGGGAAATAGAGTGGTTTCCATGCAGAGGGAAGTTAGTTTCATGTGCACTCCAAGGGGAGGGTGGGCTGTGAGACCCTGGGTCTACTCGAATTAGTCTGTACTGTTGCACCGTGAAACGACTGCTGGGAACGGATGGGCTTTGTCTTAAAATTTGGAAGATTTCACCTAAGACACGTCTTGCCTGTTCCCTGAAGTTATCTGAATGAAGGAGGGCAAATTTATTCAGCTTTTCTTTTATGGATAAACTTTGGATAAGTTTCTAGCCCAAACGTAGCTGCCTGCTCTGACTCACATCTCTGCACCGTAAAGCACTCTGGCATCCACGGGCAGGAGCACCTGTGGGCATGGAAGGTCCTGGGGACTCAGCAGTGTATTTTTATTTCCATAAAAGCAACAGATGTACCACACTGATTGTCTCTCTGGTGGGCTTTGTGGTCTCCCAGTGGGGGTCCTGCCTGCGGCCTGGTGACATTCAGAACAGCTGCTGTTGTTTTCACTCTGGCTGGCTGTATCCAGCCTCTCTGGGATGGTGACAGCTGCTCTCCTTTTGGAGCAAGGAGCAGCGAAATTGAGAACTTTCTTAGAAAGGGAACCTAGTTTTAAGATACAGAGGCTTTGGCAATGACATTAAGATTTTTGTCTGAATATCATCTTTGGCCTGACAAGCATAGCTATCATCGTTAGGAACTTTTACAAACTGCTGGTGATCAAACAACTGCCAAGTAACATGTCAATGATAAATACGTGCCAGCCACATTGAAAAGGGCAGATACCATTCTTGTTACTTTAGACAACTGCATCCTTCCAGGTGCTCTCACCTCCTCCCTTTTGCATTCTCTGGCAAATATAGTGGAGCTGAAAACATGGTAAGAGACTCAATATCTCTGCCTGGGTGGGATGAAGGAGAAAGATAAGTATGATGAAAGTACTGTTGGCTTTGTAACACTGAAATTCTTATTATTCCTTTTCTGACCACATGTGTGTTCTCACCAACTGTTATGTGGGACCTTGCCATGCCAGGGGCCCACCAAGCTGCACTATCACTCCCCCTCCTTGACAGGACACAGGGAGACAATGCTATGAAATGCTCATGGGCTGAGATAAGGACAGGGAGACTGCTCACTAATTGCTGTCAGACTCAGCTTGGGGAAATTTAGTTTACTGACAACTAAAACCAGAGTAAGGGAGTAAGCAATAGAACAAAACTAAAACCACATTCCCCCACCCCTCCCTTCTTCTCAGGCTCAACTTCACTCCCAAGTCTTCTACCTACTCCCCACAAGCAGCATAGGGGGACCAGGGAATTGGGGTTGCGGTCAGGTCATAATGCTTTGCTTTTGATGCTCCTTCTTTCTCATGCTCTTCTGCTGCTGTAGCGTGATGTCCCTTCTCCAGGAGACAGTCCTTTGCAAATTTCTCTAATGTGGGCTCTTCCCATGGGCCACAGATCTTCACAAACTGCTCCTGTGTGGGTATCTTCTATGGGGAAGCTTTCAGGAACAGATTGCTCCAGCGTAGGTCCCCCATGGGCCACAGGTCCTGCCAGAAAACCTGCTGGGGATCTGCTTCAGTATGGGTTCTCCATGGGCTATATCTTCCTTCAAGACACATTCACCTGCTCCATCATGGTGTTCTTCATGGGGTGGTGGATATATGGTCCACTATGATCCTCCATGGGCTGCTGGGGGACTGCCTGCCTCACCATGCTCTTCTCCAGGGGCTGCAGAGGAATTTCTGTTCCAGCACCTCCTCCCCCTTATTCTTCGCCAACTTCCAGGTTGTTTCTCTCACATTGGGTCTCTCCTCCCTCACAGTAGCTGTGCAGCAGCTTTTGTCCTTTGCTAAAATTTTGTCATAGGAGTGCTACCACAATCACTGATGGGCTCAGCTTTGGCCAGCAATGGGTCTGAAACTGGCAGTTTCTGTTGTCTTCTCACAGAAGCAACCCCTGCAACCCTGACATCTTGCCAGATAAACCAAATACCTGCTAGGTAGGCATGTAAACCCCAGCCATGTCTTCTTGGGACAGCTGACTCGAGCTTCTCAGTGAAAGGAACCAGCACAGCTATTTGGGGACCAGCCCATTCATCTTTATCTCCATTTGGGTGGTAACAGGAATTCATGAATAATGATAAAGACAGGGGTACCTCTTACCTTGGACGGAGAGGAATCCATCCCAATCAGAGTACTATAGCCCTTGGAAAATCTTTTCTGATTTCTCTTTTGCACAAAGCACGTGCTGCCTACGCTGGCCACAAGTAAGGCACCACGACGACTCAGAGGAACAGGAAGGGTGCTGTCACCTTAGTAGGGCGGGTCCCCAGCAGCTAAAACCCATTAGACCTACCAAGGGTATGGACACACCCAACAAAAACTTCCCCTGCCATCCCACCATTTGCTAACTCCACTAGGGCTCCCTAGGGTGGTCTCAACAAGTGTCTGTAGTGAAATGTTCTGTGCCAGGGTCACTGCTCTCCAGGTGTTTCTTACAGTGTGCAATGGCAGTCTGCAAGCAGCATGCAAAAACGTACACGGCAATTCTTCCCTGGCAAATAGAGGCAGGTATTAGACAGCCAGGACTAATATGCTGCTAGGCTAGGCATGCTTCTTGGAGCAGAGTGAACACTGATGTTGCTGAGTTGCTGTTTTCCTATCTCTGCCTTTAATCTCAGCGTTTTTATCTTTTTTTGTGTCATCATTTTTCTTCTTGAATGTTTAAACTCCTCACTCTTGCAACCTCAATAACTTCATTCTATCTGGCTTTTCACCTTTTTGAATCTAGCATGCTTCAACTTGCATGCTTTCCACAGCTCAGGAGTAATTTTGCCAACACATCTTTAATTACATTCATGCAGCCATGCTGCACCAAAACCAGACAAATCTCTGGGCCATCAACTCCTAGTGCTGGTAAGGACTTGGGATGCCAACTTCAGCTTCTTGATGCCAATACCAGATTTTTCTTTAAGGTCTAACACCTGGTGGCAGCCCTGATAGGTTCCCAGCAAAGCCTTCCAGGGCTTCACTACCTTTCCTGTTAAAGGAATTTTCCTGCTGTCTTGCCTAACTATTCCCTGTTTCAGGTTAAGCCCATTACAGCATGATGTGTTTGCACAGTAAACAGATGATTCTCTTGCTTGCTGAGCTACTATGCATACAGACCGCGCGAGGACCATGATGCATCTAACTCCTCAAAGGCATTTCCTGACATGTTTCTGTAAACACATTTTTCCATACCCTTATCAAGGAGGAATTCTTTTAGAAGCTGGGCCAGAAGCTATGAGGTGTTTGGCACTGCCTGTAGTTTCTTACAAAAGCTGCAGAATGGCTTTTGCTTAGCTGGCAACTATCTCCTTTAGCGAGGAGCTCAGTTTTCCCCCTGCACCATGATCTGGGAACAATCTGGGCGTGGGGAATGGACTAAGGGATGAAGGGCTGACTCTTCTGAGATGTGCAGTAACACAATGAATATCTCTGATCTACATTTCAGTGAACTTTAATGACAGAAGAACTTGTTCTGTACCCAGGCAACGGAAGTTAGCTTGACCTTTAACTTTTGTGTAGAGTAACCTGACATGTCATGGTGAGAGGACACTGAAGGCAGGTGGTTACTCCAGACTTGTTGCCTGAGTCTCTAGCATCAGGAAACGAGGAAGATTCTCATGAAACCACATGGGCCTGAGCAGGGAGGGATTTATGAGCTTTTCAAGACATTGATCTGAGTTGACACTGAACAGTTGACTAAGGCTTTGTGAGATTTCATTGTGGATTTTTTTTTTTTTTGAGCTCTTTTGCATGCTCTGTGTCATATGGGAAGTGCAACACCTAGACCACTTCAAACAAAGTGCTATACCAAGAACTGGAGAAAGCATGGGTGTGACATCACTAGGAGTTTTGCATACTGCTGTATCATTGCTGCATCTTTGTGTATTGATGTGGACATGCTGCAAGCTGACAGCGCAGTCCCAGGAGCATTGCGAGTCGTAACTCTGACAGGGAAAAATATAAGGGTTTGAATGGCTACAGCATAAAACCTTCTTGCTTGGTTAAAGAAAAAATGGTTTATTCTCAAAAATCTCTTTAGGAGTTATTCTACTATGAAGCACAAAGCTGACTTTTCCCCTGGAATTTGGCTAATTTGGTACTAAAATTACCCCTTTAGACAGCTGCTGCACAGGAAGGGGATAGTTTGGGACCTTTGGTCTAATGGGTCCAGGTTTAGTGCTGTTGCTGGGAAGGCTGCTCAGCAGTCTTGACCAGTGCTCCCTAGAAATGTCTTTCAGACATTTGGTGGCTCATATGGCCTCATGAATACCTGGTCTTGGGGGTCACAGCACACTGAGTCAAATGCTACCAATACTTAAAAGAGTCCTACAGGAAAGTTTGAGAGAGACTGTTCACCAGTGTTGTGATAGGACAAGGGGAAATGGCTTCAAGCTGAAAGCGAATAGATTTAGATTAGATTTAATGAAGAAACTCTTCCCTGTAAGGGCAGTGAGGCCCTGGCACAGGGTGCCCAGGAGAGCTGTGGCTGCCCCCTCCCTGGCAGTGCTCAAGGCCAGGTTGGATGGGGCTTTGGGCAGACTGGGTTAGTGAAGGTGTCCCTGCCCACAGCATGGGGGTAGAACTTGATAATCTTTGAGGTGCGTTACAACCCAAAGCATTCTGTGATTCTGTGATTCTATCCACTGCTGCAGTAACTTCTGCTCTTGCCTTGCTCTCCTGAACTTACTTCTGGATTTCCTGTAGAACTCCTTGTTTCCTTCAAAGGCATAATTTAAGTGCTGACATAGCAGCCTTTTTTTTTTCATATTAGCTTCATATTAGCAGTTTCCTTCACTAAAAACTGTTCCTGGTGCTTTTTTAAAAGACTCTAAATGTGGCTTTTAGAGCTGTTTTCAGAGAGCTGCTGCCTGAGTAGACCAGGCAAAGCTGTCGCTTGTTTTTATTTTGAACAGGATCTGTTTGAAAGCACCCTCTGCCGGCTCTGTCTCCCTGCTTTGCCCTCCCCAGGCATGTGAGAAAGCCAGTAACCAGCCAGCAGATTTATTGCCGGACAACCATGCCAAAAGGAATTATTTGTGATTAACAGAAAACCTATCCAATTTGTAGAAGTTATCTGATTAATTGGAATTACGAGATGTCACCTCTTATAAGTACTTAAGGCTACGACGGTAATTTGCATGTTCTGCTCTGTTCAGTGGGAGGTGTCTCTAAATACAGCTGTATATCTTGATCCTACAGATATGAATTGCACAAGCCAGTTAAAAAGAGTTCCCAGTTATATCTGGTGCAAGCTACAGCAGAGAAATCAGTGCAAAGGACCCTGCTGCAGCAAGCAAGCCACGTCTTTCTGAATTTTCCAGGTGGTAGGTCAAATTTTTATATTATCATATAACCAAAACCAACTGAAGTATTTTATAAGAAAGTTTATTTCAGTTCACTTATATGCTTCTTTATCTCAAGGAAAAAAAAAAGATTAAAATAGAGGTTATGCTTATGTGATAGACAAATAATTTGGGGACCAACATAAAGATTTACCTTATAAAAAGGTTATTCAAAAATGGATCTGCCCTCAGTATTCAGGCAGATATTTTTACTAATTGTTCAGAAATGCAGAAAATATATACTGTGCAATGGAGGTTTCAGAGTTTAGTATATTTATGTACTTTGTTTCTTCAGAATGCTTTGTAAGTCTAATATGTATGTAAATTCTAGCATTTCCATACTTTAATACTGAATTTCCTAAATTTTACACTTACAGCTGTAACTGACATAAGTATTACCCATTGTGAGTGCTAGTTCTGGAAGTAGGTTGGTGATACTCTTACTTAGCCCATTTTCAGTCAGAAAGGGGTTTCTAGTTTGATGAAAGAATGAAAATAACTCTCCAAAGGTGAATGAATCAATTCTGTGTCTTAGTAAAGAAATCTCACACAACTGCTATTCCATGGTATGTTTGCATTGTAAAGTCTGTTAAGCTCTCTGAAGTAGAAGTTGCAGTAACATTTCCAAGTTTTCTTAGTATGCAAGCTGTGGTACTTTTGTAATGCCCGTTCACTCATATAAATGGTCCTATAAACAGCTTGTTGCCAAATGCAATCTTGGGAAAAAAGTCACAAATCTGCTAACTAACAAACACAGTTGTCTTTGGAGAAGAAAAGACTGCTACTCCCACCACATAAGTAGGGAGTTCCCAGTTCTTATATCTTCCTTTGATATTGGGTCATCAGAGGCTATCAGGTTTTGATATACTCAGGTCGTTGTCCCAAATCACTGTGTTTGGATCTAGTGGTTTTTTTGAGTGTCAGACTGGTGTTTTCCTTCACAACACTTAGAGTCAGGCTCGTAACATATGGTTATTGTGAGCTATGGAAGAAAGAGTTTTATGGAAAATGTCTCCTCTTTTTCCCCTGTGAATATTAGCAGTTTCAATTTATGGTATACTGTGGATCCAAAAATCTGTGATGTGGGTTTTATTCAGATAAATGTAATAAAATATAAGTTCTAAATAAATCTGCAAAAGCAGCAAGAAAACTTTTGATTATTTCCAGAAATCACGACCTTTTTCTCTCAGTGCTTCAAGCTATAGGAACTTCTTCCTTTTGATTGTGGGATGCAAGGTATCTTGTTGCCTTTGATTTGTGCCTCAAAATACCCTTTTTATTTGACCTAAGCAGCAGAGTTATGTGGATACTTTAATTTTGCTTTGCTCAGAGTAATGCCACAAGCTGTAAGGCACTAGTGAATGAGTCCTTCTCTTGCTATTTGCAGTTTAGAACTGAAACCTCTGCCTCGGTTTTTGTTGAAGTAAGTTGACAGTATTCTGCCGACTTGGAAAATACAAACAGAATCACATTGTTCTTTTAATTTCCTGAGCTCTTTGCATTTTCAAGGAACATCCCTTGCACACACAAACCCAACATTCTACGTCAACTGCCACCAATACACAGCAGCTTAAAAATGAGAGGAAAATCAGTAAAGCAAACATCAAAGTTGTGGAGAATTGGTTCTTTCAGAACAACTGTTTTGCACTGTTTTGGTGTGGGCTGGTGTCCCAGCATTTGAGGTCTCTCAAAGACACACTTTTTCATGAAACAGAAGGCTAAATACAACAACTGACAAGTATTACGATTGACAAATAGATTTATATTTTCACTCCTGGATCATTCTGACATTTGTTTGTAGAGTTTGTGTGGGCAAGTAATTGGCTGTCCTCATTCCTAGACAAAGTCGTTATCTCAAAACCAGAGAAAGAACAGCTCCATGAAACTTGTTAATCACCAGTCTTCCATTTCTAGGGCTGCAGTAGCACTGAAATGGATGACTCACTAGTATGTCCAACAGTGATATCAGCTATTGCCAAATAGGCACATACAAATAAAATATCAAATGAGAAAGAAGCCATTTTCAGACATTTCCCTCAAATCTAGCCTATGAAACAGATTTATCTTAAAAATGCATCATTTCACTTTTTGTCTTTATGCTAAATATTCTGCTTACTTAAACAAAATCATGCCAAAAAGTAATAGAACACTTAGTGTAACTGCTAGTATGCCTCACTGGGGGCAAATACGTTTGTGGAACAGAACAAAACACTTGGAGGGAAAAGGCTCCCAGCAGAGAAGGAATGTTCTGAATGTATTTTTATGTCTATTTGATTACTCAAATTGCTTTACGATACTAAATTTCATTTATTATTCAGCTTATCTGATTCTTAGGGTCTGTTTGGAGATTTAATTGTGGAGCCTCCGTTGGTATAGACATACCTGATCTTAGTTGTAAGAGGTAGCCCTGCTGCAGCAAGTCACGCTTGGTGATGTGTGTACACATACATGTACTTTGCATGCTGCAGTCATTCAGCATCTGACGGCACAGTGCTCTGGAAGGCTACATAAATATTCTTTGGAGGAATCCACCTTCCCTTGCTATATTGCTAGCTCTGACTATGTATATACCTTGTTTCAGTCCCGGACGTGTCAGTCAGTATGTCTCTGGAACAAGTGAGCCATTCCAAATGTATGTGGGTACCAAAGAGTTTAAAGTCTGCTTGCAAAACTGGCCATCCGGCTGGACAGAAGCACCTTAGGAAGCAAAGGTCTCTGATGTGTAAGCCAGTGTTAAGTAGCAAAGTCACAAGTATCTGGAGATGGTGAATCAGAAGTCAATAATGGCTCCTGTGAACTCTAAGAGATAAAAGTAATTTCTGTGCAAAAAAAAAAAAGCAAGTGGGACATAGACTAACCAAAGCTGATTGGAAACAGCAAGATTACATTCAGTAACAGGCAGTGAAAGACAGTTTCCACACACTCTATTCCGACTCTAGAGTGGGAATTAGTGAAGAGAATGAAGAGGTGTTTTAGAGCATATCTATGTGATAACAAAGCTCAGTGAAACCAAGTCGAGGAAAATCAGTTCTCAGAAAGATTGAACCTAGATTGCAATGTTTCGGTATTACCCAAAGAGGCAGAAATTGAACACGTAGGTATCTCACAGGTTGCGGAAATCAGGTGGTTACTGAAATATGCCAAGAGAAACTTCCATCACTTACTTCTGATGTGCTGTTGAGGAGATGGAGACACCATCTATCTCTCAAATGTTGCTCACATCAGCTGAATAGTGAACTGATTTCCAACTCTGCGCAGGGCATTTGTCTTTTTCTTTCTCACAAGAATGTGGATCTGTGACTCCTCATATCATTTTTCAACTGTAATCAAAGTAGACCTTATCTGATGAATGAAGTCAGAAATGTTGCTGGCATACAGAAATCTGCTCAGGTTCTGAATTGGATCCCAGCCTCTGGTAATTGGGATATGTGAAACTCAGCTCCCCATTCCCACCTACCAATCCAGTTTGCTCCCTGATAATGTCAGAAATAAGTTGTAGGAAAAAGCCTTCTGCTTTAAAGGATGAGTGAAGACAAATGCTTTGCTGTGTTGATGCTGTGAATTTTGCTGGGTGCTGTTTTCCTCTGTATCTTTCTTTCCTGAGGGCCTACCCTGTCGCAGCTCATTCATTCCTTCCAGGGAAAAACTCCTGATGTTTTTCATGTTGAAAAGTAACTTCTAAAAATCTATTATCCTGGCCTAAGATTTCCTTAAAATTAAAGAAGTCAGTAGACTGTGTGTGGTTGTATGTGGTGTTTTCTTTCAGCTCTAATGGAAGTTAGAAGCTTCTCAAGCACATTGACTGGTCTCTTGCTTCCCATGAAAGCCATTGCATCAGCCTTGCTATAATATTAATTCTGGAATTATTTTAGCTTAAGCCTCATATTTTCTGTGATTTGTGAGTATCCCTGCAAAATACCTACACAGAAATTCTCAAGCTTTTCTCTTCCAAAGCTAAGTTTTGTTATTATTTTTAACAGTTGAAGAGTAAGCCTCTGGATATTATTAAACTCTCTAAAAGAATAAACTTTCCATATCAATACAAATCTGATGACATTTATGAAAGCTCAAAATAGAGTTTGCTATGAAATTCAGACTTGGAAAAATGTAGGTCTTGATAAGGTCTGTCAGTGTTTGTTTAGTCTGGAAATCTTGGCACCGAAATAAAATTCCTTGCAGTAAATGTGACGACAGTACTTTGTACATTTCTTGCCTATTTTTCATTACTCCTCTTGTGCTCACTATCTGCAAGAGAAATTATAATTTGTTTCTAACTTGATTTCTCTTGAAAACTTATCTGCCATCTGTAGTACCACGGGACCACTTCTTCCTCACACACAACAGGAGAACCCACTGCTCTGTGATCTGCAGCGAAGGACTGCATTCAAGCAAAGGGTTTATTAATGGTAAGTAGAATGCAAGCACAGCATGTAGTATAGCTGGATTGCATGCCTGCCATCTCAAAGATACTCTTAGGTTAGGTCAATGTGACATCCACAGACAAATAGCTGGTTCCTTTAATAAAGGGTTTTGCTGGAGAGTGCTCAAGCCACACTGTGAGGTCTGAATTACAGCAGATATATATCAATGAGGCACTAATGAACATCAGTGAGCCCTGCCAGTGTTACATGAGTATAATATATGTTCCTTTGTCTACCTTTCTAGACCATTTCTTCAGTCACCCTTCAAGCTAGGACTGCTGGTGGCACTCCCCTGGTTTTGTTCTTACTGCTGAACACTTGGTTAGAGAATCTGCCACCAAATATACTCCACTTCCACAGAAAATAAAAAAAAAACATATAGTGCACCTAAGCACTACCTTGGATGTAAGCTTAATTCAAAGCCAGGGTATTTATTTTCAAATGGAGGATCTATCTTTTTTCTAAATCAATTTACAATTTTTCTGCACTTCACTGTGAAGAGAATGCCAACATACTTTTTTCTTCCTTAAAAAAGAAAGCAATCAAACAAGCAGGGGCTTCTGGAGGCTCATCGTGGCAGAGTAATTTCCCCACCTCCATTAAACTAAGTAATAACAGTAGTTCCAGTGGAACATCAACCATTGTACTGATTAAAGAACAAAGAGCATCATCTCAAAGCTGAAAAACGACACACACATTCACACACTGTACAGAGCAGGTCATGTGATGCATTTTATGGCTGCACAATACCGTTATCTGTTCATAGATGTGTATCAGTAGCATGGTAATAGCATAACCGATACAGTCAGAGTATATTCTGAGATACCAATGTTTTTCTTTTTGGTTTAGAAATATGATGGGGTATGTACATTTGATCTTCCTATCTACCTTCCTCTCAGTTTCCATGACATCCGATACATGTAAGTCACATTTTAAAAATACTTTCTGATGAGGTTTATTCTGTAGAAATATGTAGGCTGTTCCCAAATTGGTAATTTAAAAAAAAACCACTATAATTAGCTAATTTACCTCAAACCACAAATCACAGCTTTAAAAACTAACCTTATGTGTTTTCTGTTTATTAAAAAGCACAGAGTACTGTCAATTTCTGTGGCATTAAGTCTGGGTTCTACCTCTGCTCCTTGGCATCTCTGCAAGCAGAAAGGATTTTTTTTTAAAGGATTTGAGAGCAGCTGGTGCTCCTGGCTAAGTCTCCAGAGCATGCTTAAATATAAACAGGACACAGGCCTATGCTCCTGTTAACCAGGGATGAAAATAGGAGATTTCCTCATTAAAAATGCTTTTTAATCTTCTGGCTTTGAGGAGGTTGTTATGTCACAAGTGGAATGTCATGACAACACTTCCTTGCATGTGGGGGATACTCAAAGCAGTAAGTTCTTTCAGATGAGTCTTGCAATCTTTTCTACCAGTGGCACACATTATATAGAGCTCATGTAGTTCCAGTCTCCAGACAAGCTGCTTATTTGTCTGGAAAATATTGTAAGACATATCTCCCCAGAAGTATTTTCCCATATTCTCAGTTTTACAATATGAATGCTAAGTGAAAACGAATTACATTAATTAGGAGGCCAAATTCTGCTGAAGAATTTGCCAAGGTAACTCTCACTGAATTTCAATGAGGCTTCTCATTTTTTATGTGGTCCATCTCCCTCTCTGTTCTTCCCTGAAGAAAGCTCAATTTCCAATGTTTTCCTCCTTCAGTGGGGCAATGCCACCTGTCCTGACACCCCGACATGTCCCGCTGCCTTTGCAAGATTCATGGGTAGAACTGCTGTTAAAATGATGTGGTTGGGGGTATTCATACCGAATTTAGGTGCCTGAATTAGTAAAAAAGACAACATGTAATGTCTGTGGAGGGGGACTGCTTCCTTAGAAGGAACCAGACCAGAAGCCAGGGGTTCAGCTTGTGAACTTACATGTCTAAAGACAGGTGGTGGCAATATTCCTATGAAGTGTCATTTTTGGTAGAGATTCTCTATTTTATTTAGTTGCTTGATTACCTACTTTCATTTTCATGTCACCTTACCCACTGTAGCTCCTCTCCTGCCGCTCTCCATCTTTGTCTGGTCTCCATCCTTTCTTATTTTCTCATCTCTCTCTTGTCAAAAATGCAATGTAACTTTCAGATTAGTGTTTCTGTATTCAGCAGCTAGTTCCCTACTCAGGTGCCTGTTCAGTTTCAGTATTGCAAAATAGAAATATAATCAGTTCTTTTAAAAAATAGGAGATAATGCCTTAGTCCCAACTCCTTTCTCTTTTTTAATTTGGTGTGAGTGTATGCAGTTTGACATCCTGTGCTTCTTATTTGTCTCTTATTTCTTTCTGGCATCTTTTCACCTTCCCATAGCATTCTTCCTTTCAGTCTGTTACATTTTTCATATTTTTGTCAACTCTGGAGAGAAGCTCTTCTAAATTGTGTAATTTTATTTGTTTGCTTTGGGTTTTTTTAATGATCTTATCCACAAGCTTTCTCCTTCTCCTACTTTTCTCTTCAATGAAAGAAAAAAATATATTAATTTCCTTTCTCTGTATTTAAAAGGCTGAGAAAGAGCTCTTTTCTATTGAAGCTGACTTCATAGTACAGCACTAAAGCCAAGGGTTTGTGTTTAAATTCCTGTTTTAAATAAAATCAGGATGTCAAGCATAAATTTGCTGAAGTTCATTTCAAGAAAATCACTGGTTTTCAGTTAAAACCTCATAGTTTTTACTGTATCTCTGGTTTGAATACAGGGGTAATTTTTTTAGAACTGTCCCACACATTAATGACAAATGGCTCCATAACTCAAGGTAAATTTTTTTTTCTTGAAAAAACCCCAACAAACCCACTAAAAATAAGTTTCTTATATATAATTCAGCAAACTCGAGGAAGGTGGTTAGAGGCACATAACTAACCTATTGTTCCAGGAAAGCCACGTTCCCCTCTGTCTCAGTGGCTCTAAGGCTTAAGTAATTGGAGATGTCTATCTTTTGTTCACAGTTGATGCAATGGAAGGCGAGGCTTTAGTCATAAAATGTCCCCAATGGAGTTCATCTGTGAAAGTCATCTGGTATCACACAGATACTTACAAAATAATTCCCACAGAAGAAGAGGGATTGCGCATATTTTCATCAAAACATCTTCTTTGGTTTCTGCCAACTTCTAGAGAAGATTCTGGAAAATACACTTGTGTTACACATTTGTAAGTGCAACACTGAAAATGGAAAGGCATAAGACTTTAAAAAAAAATGCAGGTTTTAATGATGCAGTCTAATTATTATCTGTGGAAATGCTGCAGTTTTTTATGGTGTGCACCAATTCCTATGACTTCTCATTCTGTGATTGCTACTTTTATGAAAGGTTGTTTAAAAAATCAATCTGCAGCTAAACTACAACAACCACCCATATGTTTATAAAACCAAAAACATTTGTTAGACATATTTAGTATATTCCATATCAAAATACTATCGATGAAATACACTTATTTCTTTCTTAAAGTTCAAATAATCGCACAAAGTCATTCAACATGACCGTGCAGATGCATACCTACAAGCAAGGAGTATGTTTCCCAAGTCAGATTCGTTACCCAAATGACACCGGAAGAGGAAAAGTTGTTTGTCCTACGATTGACAATTACAAGAATGCTACTATCATCCAGTGGTATAAGGTAAATAAAACCCTGATAGTGCCAGCTCTAGATCAGGTTGCTGCTATCTGCAGACAAATACATAAAGCTTGCTTCTGTTTTTTTCCCAGGACTGCAAACCTATTCAGGAAGAGAGATACTTCAAGAGAGAAAAATATATTTTTATTAACAACCCAGTAAAGGAGGATGATGGTTATTATACTTGTCAATTTATCTACACTCATAAAGGAACTGTATTTAATGTATCGGCAACAAGGATTTTCATAAGTAAGGGTAAGACAGTCATTTTGTAGCTTGCTGAGATAAAGAGACTGATGCCTTCTTGAAGCAAGGGATGCTCCTTTTGTACGTTAAAGAGACAAAGAATTTCTGTTGCTTTGTTTTTATCTTCTTAGTGAAACTTCAGATCAGCTTTTTAGTTGAATTTTGCAGATGGGGATCCTTCTCTACCTAACAATTTTTGTTTGCATGTACTTTCATCAAAACTTCTTGGAATGGTCAGGAATACTGTTGTGTTTGGGTTGTAGTTAAAATTGTTGGGTTTTATTTTGAACAAAGGCATCCAAATTTACAAAAGCTCCATTTCTAAGTTAATCAGACTTTCAAAATCATTGCAGAAAGAAGGAATTGAAACATAACTTGAAATCTGAGTTGGGTCTATCACATCTGCTCCAGTTTTCACTAAATGCAAAGTGCTTAACGACAACTTCTTTGAGTTTTTATCAGCCCTTAAAAGTAGTATGTTGATGAGAGGAGCTGTTATGTTTCTATAATATTGGCTTATGATGGCAGTATTCCTGCTGCCTTGCAAATCCACAGTGACCCAGAGGACCTTCTGCCTCTGAATCCTGGCAGCTAAGAAATTAGCTAGGAAATCAGTTAGAAATTACTGACTTTCTCCTGACTTCTTTTTTACTGGATCCAGCTAAGGAAAATTAGTAACAGTTAGGATGGGTAGAGAGAACTGCTTTTCTGGCAGCCTGGGAAGCAAGGGGTTAAATTAATTCCTGCAGATTTTTTACGGAAAAAAAAAAGGTTATGTGTTTCACAGAGGTGCCTTGAGACAGAAAAGACTCATCATGGAAAGGACAGTAAACAAAATTTTTGGAGTGGGAAATATGAGACAGAATGAAGGGCAAGAAAAGAAGAAAAATGAATCAAGGGGAAAAAAATCCAAAAGATCTGAATACTCAATTCAAGTCAAGGGCCTGGATGTAGTTCAGACCTGTCCATCACAATTGTTAGTGGGGATGGAAAAGAAATATCTTGAAGGAAAAGTAGGATTCCTTATAAAAGGTAATGGGGGATGCTCCCTGTCCTGGTGGACTGGAGAGAGGCCTGGGGACCAGACATGCTCAGCAGTCAGGCCACAGAGATAACTGCATTTGCTTTTTTTTAACCCAATCAGCAGATAAAACAGCAATAAAATATTAAAAACTTTCCTTGTTTTTTATGTACACAAATAAAAAAATTAAATAATTGGGGAGAAAATACTTAAACTGTTGACAGATACAGGCTCCCTGGGAATATCTGGTCATGAGAATAAAATCAGTTGATCACAACAGATATGTGAAACACTGTTGTAGTGTTAGTTTGGTAGCTTTGCAATTCTGCTTACCATCTTAAAATATTAACTGTACAGATTCTAATAATTATCTTATGAAAAGCTTTGCCACAAATTTCTAATATGTGTTTGCTTTCCCTCCTTAATTTCTAAAGCAAAACCCTCACCTCTACCTCCTCAAATTTTGTTTCCAAAAGACAAAAGTGTAATAGAAGTGCAGCTTGGTAAGTACAGACTTTAAATTGTTTTTAAATTAACATTTTCTGATGGCCTATTGAATATGGGGATGTTCATGGAAATTTAATGATGGAATTTTTCACTATATTTTTGCACCATGCTGTTCACTAGGCTTAATTCACCGTGATGAACTGATGTAAAGCACAGTGAAGTTAGATAAAACTGATGGGTTATTTAGTTATTAAGCAGCAATTTAAGGAGATTTAAATAACCCATTCTATCCTTACTGGGATAGACTGGGATTACTCACACAGTCAATTATTACATCCCAACAAAAGGGGTAAAAGTTTCTGTCTACTTCAGAGAGGGCTTTAACTAAATCCCCTGAAACTGCTTGACGTTACCACTAAGAGAGGAGGACAGACTAATCTTGTAGCTGGAGATACTCCTTGTTACATGTGGCTCCAATCTGGAGACAATGGCTGTGTCTCTGTTGATGAAGCAAGGAGAGGAGGGGCTGGTTGCTGGGGATGGTTGCTGTGGAGCAACTGCCTGGCTCATATTCACATACACTGATGTTGAACAGGCCTGCCTAGTTGGAAGATACTGAGAGGGCTGAAAGACAGGACCAAGGAGTGAACGTAGAAATAACAGGCTTGAGACCTCATGATGCAAACCTTGCTCCCTGGCTCCCTTTCACTTAGGACCACAGATGTTCCTAGTGATTCACATTTACTCTGCATAACTTGCAGCATTAGAGCAAGGTGCTTGTGGTGGGAATCATCTAGGGATTTTGTACAGTCAATGGAGAAAGATTGACCTCTCCAGAAAGCAACTGAGCCAATCTGAAATGTAAATAGGTAGCACAGGATACTTGTCTACCAGGGCAAGTGGGATGAATCTGAGAAGGGATCACAAATACTACTCCACTGTTTCTGCCCTACAGCAAGACTGCTGTTGTAGCAGATGCTGCAGAGGCCCTGAGTCCCTGTCCAAGGTGCCCTGTGCTCAGCAAGTTGCCATGTCGACTTGCACTCCTGTTCTTTTTTGTCCCTCTTTCTCCCAGATGCTTTGTCACTCAGAGTTAGATAATCTGTGCTCCAGGACCACCTTTCTCTAAGAAGATGATCAGTCTTTAGTGCTCTGTGGCCTCTGTCCACCACTCTGGGACAAAATGTAATCTGGCACTGCTTACAATGAGCTTCACTTTACATTTAAAAACCATTTGTTTTTCTAGCCCTGTTGTTTGCTATTTGCAAAATGGAAGGGATTTTTCCGTGCTCCCTAATATCAGTTCAGGATGTAAATCATAAGGTTTGTTAATCTTAACTAGGACCTACTTAAATGCAGATTTACATGGAAATAATTTAAAATTTTAATTATACCTTCTTCTAGTGACTCTTACTTTGGAATAAATATTTCCTAATGACAAATACTTAATAAGTAATTTCCTGTTTTAGTTTTGCTTGGACTGGTTTACTTTACTTTTGTCCAGCTTGAATAAAATCCAAGATAAGAGTCTGCACACAAGACTCTGGCAAAGTAATATATACTAAAGTTAAATTATGTTATTTCATGTACATTTGTGTGCAAACCAAGATTCACTTTCCTCAATAGTTGATTATAAGTCTAAAGCAACACAAGCAAATTCTACATCGCCTTCAACGTGACAAATATTGATGGATGAGAGACTCAACATGAGCTGACAATGTGCTCTTGCGGCCCAGAAGGCCAACCGCATCCTGGGCTACATCAAAAGAAGCGTGGCCAGCAGGTCGAGGGAGGTGATTCTTCCCCTCTACTCTGCCCTCGGGAGACCTCACCTGGAGTACTGTGTCCAGTTCTGGAACCCCCAACACAAGAAGGACATGGACCAGTTGGAGAGGGTCCAGAGGAGGGCCACAAAGATGATAAAGGGGCTAGAGCACCTTTCCTACGAGGACAGGCTGAGAGAGTTGGGGCTGTTCAGCCTGGAGAAGAGGAGGCTCTGGGGAGACCAGTCTCCTGGTCTATAAGAAAGATGGGGAGAGGCTGTTCAGTAGGGCCTGTTGTGACAGGACAAGGGGTAATGGTTGGATGAGGCCCTGAGCAACCTGATCTAGTTGGGGGTGTCCCTGCTTCTTGCAGGGGGGTTAGACTAGATGACCTCTGGGAGTCTCTTCCAACTCTAATCATTCTATGATTCTATGATTCTAAATATAAATAATACCTTTTGTAACCATGGATGTTGTGTTAGATTGTTTGTTAAAATCTCCTTTTACTATTTTTGAGTCTTGTCTATACATAATTTTCTCAGTAGAAAAATATGTTGAAATTATTAAGACAGAACCCACAAGTAGTATGAGGATTTGTAGAAAGAGATAGAATGAGGAAAATAAGATTATACTTGTTTTTTGTCAATGAATATTTACATCTCTCTGTATCTTGACTAGGTGCTGCTTTGTTTCTGAAATGTCAGGCCCTCCTGGGGATTAAGATACATCCGATGGCTGTTGTCATGTGGGATGTGAATAACATTCCTGTGAAATACTTAAAGTTGTCAAGATTTCATGAAAAAACTCATTTGTAAGTACATAAACCATAGAATAATCTCTCTTCTACGCAAACTGTGCCTAGCCATTAAAGCTCTTTCTCTTTCTATCAGTTTTGAAGGACGTGAGCAGGAATATTACAGAGAGGCCACTTTGCATATTACTGAAATTAAAAAGGAAGACCTGCAGGCAAATTTCACATGTGTAGCTGTGAATGAAATGTACAACACAAGGGCCACTGTGACACTGCAACTGAAAGCACAACGTGAGGGTAGGATTATACCACTTTGCTTTCTTACACTTTTCACTCAGTTGGGAATATTTTGGTGATTTTATTTTATTATTTGTTTTGGTTAGTAAGAAAGTTTCTGTTAAGAAGAAAAAACAAGCCTGCTTCCTCCCTTCCAGTGGCAAAATTCTCATGGCTTCATTAGGTCATGAAAGTCCTGAGGTAAATTCTGTTGTGGAGGGGTGGGTTGGGGGCACATTACTCAAATGATAACAGACAGAGATTAATTATGCAGCACATGACTGTATCAGCCCTGTGATAAGAATACCTTGTTTCTAGGATATTCTGTTTAGTGACAAATTCTCTTTGCTTTGAAGGCAGGCAGTGCACTAGGATTTGAAGTACACTGGTATGGTGCAGTCTGGCCTCAGTCAAAATCCTCAGGCTGCTGAGCAGCCTCTCTGTAGATGGGAGCCAGGCAAGGAACTGACCTCTGCTTTAGTCATCAGTTTTACAGTGCATTGTGATAAGCACTTTGTTCATCTTTGGAGAATAGAAACTGTTGTTTCCCATGTGGAACTGTGCCAGAAAGCAGGCAAACTTTAAAAACAAGAGTTTCAGCTGCCAGTTTGCCATTTTTATTTTTGCCTTCCTGCCCATAGCACATCCACTGTAATACCTTGCTTACTACACATTAAGCGGTGTGACTGACTTCTGCGATGCCTGGCTTTGTGTTCACTGTGTGCCATGAAAGCCTGTGGGTAACACATCAAAGGCTCTCCCCCTTGGTTTTGTTTTAAAATTCCTAGTTCTAGTGAGAATTAAAATCTAGGTCAATAATGGTGGAGACGGGGATGGTCTTTAAATCCTATGGGATTTTATTTTTCCTTCAATAGCGATAGGCAGATCCCTAGGCACTGTTGACAGCACCAATGCATTAGAGTCTTAGGGCAGAAAACTTTATTCTGTCTGTGAAAGCATAACAAGTAACTGCAGACAATGGTTTCCTTTCTTATTCCATCAGATATACTAAGCCACTAAGGACCTTGAGAAGAAATCCCAAGGCCTTTAACATGGATTACTTTTCATTAAGAGAATGGTGGGAAGAGTAAAATCAAGTGCATTTTGGTCACAGGCTGTGCACAGCTCCATGTCCTGCAGTGCTCTTGAGAGTTTGTAACTTCTAACAGGATCACGACTTCCAAGTACAGACATATTTCCTTGCCATAGCCTAGACTAGAAGGAATGGAGGTGCCTTCCGGTACCTGAAGGGGCCTACAAGAAAGCTGGGGAGGGACTTTTTAGAAGGGCATGTAGTGGTAGGACGAGGAGGAATGATTTTAATTCAGAAGGGGGTAGATTTAAATTGGATATTAGGAAGAAATTCTTCACGATGAGGGTGGTGAGGCACTGGAACAGGTTGCCCAAAAAAGTGGTGGCTACCCCCTCCCCAGAGGTGTTCATGGCCAGGTTGGATGGGACCTTCAGCAGCCTGGTCTAGTGAGAGGTATCCCTGCCCATGGTAGTGGGGTTGGAACTTAATGGTCTTTAAGGTCCCTTCCAGTCCCAACCATTCTGTGATTCTATGAGCCTATGAATTGTAACAAAGTCATCATCCACCAGGACACCACCATTTTCCTGCAGGGAAGGGTGGCAGGAGATGTTTTGGTTGGGTGTTACTAAGTGAGTGTGAGCATAGCATCACTTAGGAAGCTGGAAGCGCATCAGTTATCTGAGTGTGGGACCATACTTGTAATGAGAGAGAAGGAAACTGAGATTGAGTTCACTCTTACTCTAGTTCAAGCAATACAAGTCATTTAATGTGCTCCATATTGTAAATGAGTATATTTTACATCCTGTATTCATCACATGATTTTTTAAATCCCATTTCTGTTGTAGGCAAAACTTATCTTGTTTTTTTATTTATAGGTGTTCAGTAAATGTCCATGAAAGCTCTTGACTGTGACCCCCCCTTTCCTGCTGCCTGTTTTGTGTGGATGTCTGTCCCCTTCTTGCTGCTGCTATTGCCAAGATGCCTGCTTCTGTTATGCAACGCTGTTGGTTTAAGCAATACTACATCCAGAAATATTTGTGCTCTGATTTAGTTTTCTTTGTTCGCTCTTTGTGCAGCTGAGTAATATTTATACTAAAACAATGACAGCTTGCCTCTGAGTATCATAAAAATGCTGTAGGGTTTGCTTCTGCCTCACATTTTGTAAATGTGCAATAAAGATATGTACTCTATTTCTTATTTTGTGTTTTGTTTGTTTATTTTTAAGGAAAAAACCCAGTTGTGTGTTTTGTTGTTGGTTTTGGTTTTTTTTGTTTTTTTTTTTTAGTAAGTGGTTGTTCCTTAGTGTCTCCCATGGCCAAATTGTGTCCGCTTGTTACATTACTCTGTTACTGTGCGTTTTACACAAGTTCCTGCTCTGTATCCTGATTATTTATTTTTTCACAAGGCATTCGGGAGTGGTTACATTATCAATGTCTGTAGCACAGATCTGGGATGAGAAGTAAGAAACAGTTGTTGTGACATTTACTACTCAAATTAGTTGGTTTTGGGGGCAGTTAAATGTTTAGTAGCACAGATGAGGCATTACAGAGGGAAGCAAAGATGCTGTAAACAGCTGCATTAGAGTCCCTGTGGTTTAGTACCTGTTTAGTCTTACAGCAACAGTCTCTGTCTTCAAAAACCTAATGACAGTATCACAGAATCACAGAGTGTTAGTAGTTGGAATGGACCTCAAAAGATCATCTAGTCCAACCCATCTGAATGGTTTGGCTCACCACACAGAAATTTGCCGTTGGAAACAAAAATTAAATCTATTTTTTCCAAATCATATAATAATACTTTAAATCCTAGTTCACTGTTAGCAACATCATTATAATTAACCCTAGAAATTTGCTTTGATAACAATCGCAGTCCACCTAAGAATAAAAAAAAAAAAATCCAGAAAGTAGTGATGAGAAAACGGGGAGTTACTTTCACAGTCAAGACTTGTGAGAGCTGTTTTGTTTTTGTCTCCATGGAAAACAAAAAACACTTCCTTAATACCTCCAGGAACTGATGCCCTTGGCAAGGCTGCTTGACATTTCACAGGAGGAAAAAAAAGGTACATATTCCAGTTTAGGATCTATGCTGTGCACACACAGAATTTTAATAAATACTGCTAAGAGAAGCTGATCCACTCTTCCAAAATGAGCTACATGACCCAAGTACATAAGTTATCAGCAGGAATACAATGCAGTAGGTATCTTTTGATGTGATTTGGTGGTATCTGTATGCCAGATGCTATATCTGTTAGACACAGAGAAATCAACAGAATTCTTCCTTTGTTTTAACAGAAGAATTTTAATTAGCATTTGGCTATTAATTTTAGGGCTGCAGCTATGTTCTTGCCTTCATTAAGAGGTGCTAATGTCCCTGCATCTTTCAGCTGCGGCTGCTTCTTCCACATTCAGAGGTTGGTTCTCCTCCTGCTGAGGAAGGCCTTTCTCTGTTTTATTTCTCATCCACACCCTGATTAGACCTTGATCACTCCCAGTAAATATGGAATCCATCCTTCCACATTACTTCCCATCTTTTCTCTCCCTTCTTTATCTGAAGCTGTTTCGTATCTTCTGATTCTTCACCAACACTTGTTTACGAATACATTCTTCAAGTCTCACAGTACCTCTTTACAGAAGATATAGGCTGTTTAACTTCTTCCATATCTTTCAGTCCTACATCCTTTTTAATTCCAGAGAAGGAGATCATCCCACACTTCACCTTCCTTCTCTGTCAAAAGTCACGTCCTCTCATGTGCGCATCTGTGTAACTTGTGTGAGTCACTGTAAGTCTAAGGAATTTATGAAAAAATTTTATTCCCTTCCACCTTTCCTGACAAAGCCTTCCAGACTGCTCCCAGTTGCCTTCCACAGCTTCTTAGTATCTCTCATGCTGGAAGAGGCCACTCTCAAGAACGAGGAAACTAATTAGTCACCCTGTTCTTGCCAGAACTGCAGTGAGTCCATGTTCATGACAGTAGCTCTGCTGGCAGAGTGGGGGGAGCTTTTAGCTCCTAATAGAGGAAGGTGATGACAAGTAATTGGAAGAACATTGAAAGTGTTAACTCCTACCAGGTCAGTACAGGAACATGCTTTCATTATCCCCTTCTGTCTGCTAGGCAATGTATGGGCTCTCTGAATACTTCTAAGTACTCCTTTTATTACTCTCTGATCTGAGATGCCACTGGCTTCTAATTTCTCATCTTGATTCAGGGCTGGTTAAGTAACTGGTAGTGTTTTGTGTGTCTGAAACACAAGCATCGTCTGATTTCTCCCTGAGTACTCCTCAGTTCTCATTCATAAGGAGATTTAAAGTGCCCAGAAGGCCACAAATCTTCCTGGCTTGATCCTTCTTCTCTGAAGAATACCAGAAATTCAAGTCATTTGGAGCAGAGATTGCTCCACCCAGAGCGTCATCTCTGTTCTTCCTCAAAGATATTTAATCCAGAATCTCAGCTTTTGACTCGTCATTGCTGGACAGATGTTGGCAGGAGGTCCAGGCCCAGATCTCTGCCTTTACTGCCTGGAAGTGTGTATGCCTTAGAAGCCAGAGAAGTTAAAAAAATCTGCTGTTCCTCTGGAGTTTGTCAGGAAATGCCTTCAAATGTTGCTTTCTGACTTGTTTTCTCTGGCCTCTCCAATACTGTTTCTTCTGAGCAACAGTTCTCTGTTCCCATTGCGATTGAACACAAATAAGTAACATTAGAAGACAGTCTAATCATGAACTCTCTGATGCTCAATGATGAAATAAAGGCAAATGGAACAACAGTATCTCTTCGACCTTGTTCACAGTCTCCAAAAGTCACCCTTGCCCCCATTGTGATGAAGATAGCTAATTCCAGAGAAAAGAGAGACTGAGTCAGCTTTACTGGGAACTGAACCTGCTCTGCCAGGAAGATCGCTGGGGTGTTCCTGTCTGATGCTTTACAAGCTGTGTAAGCACAGGAAATCTGTTGCTTCTTTTCTAGCCTTGGTCTAATCAAAAGCCAAACTGAATGTAAACAGCATTTTTTAGCTTTGGCATTGCACAAGTTGTTATTGGAGCCTGTTTCTTTTCTAGATGTTTTATAAACATGTATTGTGTTATAACAGTATATTATAGCATTGTGGTGAGCACACTGCCAACAAAAGAAGCAATAACCAATAGTGGCAATCTCTGATCTTTGGGTTGTCCTCACCAAGTAGCTGAAGGGGATTTCTGATTTTGTCTCGGGGCGTTTATTGACCAGAATAATGGATCAAATACATAAATTTAAAGGGATCCACAGGGACAAAGTTCCTTCAAAGGCATCACAGGACACTGTTAAAACTACAAAATGGCCAGACTTCACTACAAAGTTAACTGGTTGTTTCCATGCCCACTTCAATCTTACTGGAATGTGTTTTCTTCAGATCTCTTAGTGTAGATGAGGTGTGTTTCACCATGTGCCTGATTTTTCTTTCTCTATTTAAATGACAAAGAAAGAAAGAAACAAGGATGTCAGATTAACCTTTCATTCTGCCAGAGAAACAGAAAATATACTAGTGTGGTGGTTTGACCCTGGCTGGAGGCTGGACTCGCACCAAAGTCACACTGTAACTCCCCTCTTACCTGGATAGGGGAGAAAATGCATGTTGAGAGGCTTTGGAGTCGAGATAAGGACACGGAGAGATCATTCTGCAATCAGTGTCACGGGCAAAACAGACACAACACAGAAGAAAGGACCAAAAACTCTCCAATTTATTACACTGAATGCACAAAGAAAACAGAGTCAGGTAATGAGAAGTACAAACAGCTCTTAAAACACCATCCCCCAACCCTCCCTTCTTTGCAGACTTCTCTTTATTCATGATTTCTCCTCCCCAGGATGGCACAAGGGAAAGGGGGGGGAAATAGGGAACGGAGGCTTCAGTCTT
>VXBZ01007888.1:518671-633936 GCA_013399135.1 Heliornis fulica | reverse complement strand
CTGCCTCTTATCTCTCTCTGGGGGCTGCAGGTGCTGCCAAGGGCTTGCTCCAACATAGGTCACAGGTCCTCCACCTGCGCCATGGTGGGCTCCTGCCTGGCCCAGGTGCCTCTCCATGGGCCACAAGTGGGGTGTCTTTGTCCTCCATGGGCTTCAGGGGGGCACCTGCCCCACCATGGTATTCTCCATAGGCTGAAGGGAATCTTCTCTCAGTGCCTCCTCCTCCTCCCCTTCACTGACCTTGGTGTCTGCAAAGTTTCTTACATCTTCTCACTCCCTTCTCTGGTGGCAAAATGTGGCTGTTTGGGTTTTTCTCTCTCTAAAATGTGATTCCCAGAGGTGCTGTGACCGGTGCTGATTGGCCTGGCCGGCCTTGTTGGCAACAGAGTTTGGGAGTTTGGTCTTGGGAGCCCAGCTGGGATTTGCTTTGTTGGACCCTTTCTAGCTGCTTCTTAAAGAAGCCACATTGCAAACCCACCACAACTAGTAAACACTTTATTTATACCTTTTCAGTACCTTTTCAGTGGGATTTCTCAGGCCCTTACATGTTTAGGTTGCCTCTGTAAGTGCTCCTCAATGTTCTGCCTTATTTAACATTTCCTGGAGAAGCCAGGGAACCTTCTAAGTCTTACTATGAGACTTCACTGCTAAATATTTTATGTCATTTCGTGCATGTAGTGCCAAGTCCAAAAAGAAGCTCTGAAACTTCTCCTTAGTGGTGGTCAATGTGTTCGTCTGGCAGCTTGCTGTCTGCATACAATCTGCAGCATTTTCCAGTCTGCCCTGATGCCTCTTCTGTAGAGGAAACTGAGACTGGCTCTTCAGAGTCCTGTAAGATGCACCTTCTCAAGTGCCAGTCAATGGCCTGCTACTGCAGACACCTGTGTCTTGAGTTTGTTTTGCAGAAGGAGGGAGATAAAGGCCTGAACATCTGATGCCTGCTCTTAAATGCACAAGGCTTGCCTGGGTGGAAATGCCGCAAATGCATCACCTTCCATGGGTTGAGATGCATTGATGGGTTTTTACAGGGAGGATGCAAGAGCTGACCTCCACGTTTGTATTGGCAGACTGCTTCCCTTTAAATTTCTATGTGGTCAACATTCAAGGGAATATTTATTTCCTCAGCTCAGATAATTGTGAAATTGTGGCATTCATCAGATCTCATTGTAACACTGAAGGGATACATACTTCTAGTGGTATTCCAAGCCAGGGCATCCCATCTGGCAAATATTAAATTTTCTATATTATAGAAAATAAAAATGGATGGGACCCTTTATGCAGATGTGATGCATAATGTGAACATTTTCATGTGCGTTTCTTTGCGGCTAAAAGTTCATTACCTAGTCTGATGCTGCTGGAAGTATATTTTTGATTGTAAATTATTTTAGTGATCTGAATCACAGAAAAGTTTCCAAAGCAGCCAAATTATTACAACTATATGGTAATTAGTTGTCATGCTGGAGAGGATTAATTAGATAAAGAAGGTGGACTGGAAATGGAAAGTTCTTGTTGTGTTTAGTTGTTAGAGAAAAAATGAACATTGAACTGTTCTGAGTCCATGTGCTAAAACCAAGTAGAGTAGATGTCCATGTCTTTCATTTGAGAAGATTTCTACTATTGGACAATTGCCATTATTCTTCCCTCCAAGGGAATAAATAATCCTCTTTGTGTAACTGCTGTATAAAGCTTTTGACATTTTAATTTCAAACCTGGCTATCTGGACTTCCTAATGTTTTCAATAATGAATCCTGGGTGCATTCAATATGTCCAGGTCATAGGTCAAGATACCTTCATCTTTGTGGATTAAGCTTCCACTTTTCTAATTGGGACAGAGTACAAAATCTTGCTTCTACCTCCTTTTGTCTCTTGCTGACGATGTGCCATCTAGAGGATGCACGTATCTAGATTGGCTTCTATTCTGTGAATCACAGAACAGGAGGAGAAATAGGCTGTCACAGAAATGCAGCTATCTGGGCAAGGGTAGAAACAGCTCTCCTCTAGGAGAGTGATAATCCCAGTCCTGTCCTGGACTAGCTGTGTGGATATAATAGCACAGAGCTGGTGACTGCCATCCTTACAGAATCACCGACTGGTTAGGGTTGGAAGGGACCTTTAAAGGTCATCTAGTCCACCTCCCCTGCAATGAGCAGAGACATCTTCAATCAGGCCAGGTTTTGCAGAGCACCATCCAACCTTACCTTGAATGTTTCCCAGGATGGGCATCTACCACTTCTCTGGGAAACTTGCTCCAATGTTTCACCACCTTTGTTGTAGAAAATGTCTTCCTTATAGCTAGTCTGAATTTATCTGTAATAGATCTTCCTTCATCTCTGAGGTGGGGGTGGACAGATTCAAGAGCTCTTCCACAGGGTTAGTGGGAACTAGACTGGGTGGCTCCTTTCCAAATTTTCCTTACTTGTCATTGCTATTTTATGCTCTTGACCTTCTTCAAAGGAAAAGGCAAGGGAGAACATCATCTTCCTCCAGCACAGTTTATTTTATTTTTGTGACTGGGACATGTTCTGTTTTCCTGCTTGTTTTGAATACTTTGTTCTTATCTTCCAGATGTCACTATTTGCACATGTTCCTCTGTACCTTGTTTGTGCAACTATTCCAGAAGCCTCTGCTTGTCCTTTTATGTCCTGGACACTTATGGTTGTCATGAGTAGGCTTAGATGCTTTACAAAATACTTAAACATTTTTGTTGGTTGTGTTAACAGTTTTTAAGTGCTACAAAATACTTGAACATCTTTGTCAGCTGTGGTATTTAGTGTAGGTAGGTTTGGATTCAATGGAATTAAATGTTAATTATATATTGCTTAGCATGCTTCCAGTTTAGGTGTCTCCATGTTGGCCGCACCAGCTGAGGAAGGAAAAAACTTTGTCATCTCTGTTGTGAGCTCCTTTAAGCTGCAACAGAGGTAATGGTATGAGAGACCGAGGCTTCAGCTCACGGAATGATATCTCTGTGGCTAACAATACATTCATCTTCTTTGCAGTAGGATTTCCAAACATCCTCCTGATCACAGGGTGTCTAGTTCTGCTAGTTGCAATAGCAGTCGCTGTTATACTTTATCAGTCCTTCCGAGTTGATATCGTCCTATTTTATCGGGAGATATTTCAGCCCTGCCCAGTCAAAGATGGTGAGTAAGAATTGAATAAGCAAGTTTAAAATAAAGAAAAATAATATGTAAATTAATTTATTTTATAGTTCTTGACTAACTCATAATACACCTGAGCTTGATTCTTCATTTTTTTCATGCCTTCTGACATTGTTTAGATAAGTGAGAAAATGACAACTCTGGTAGTGCTTGATATTCCCTTGTTTCCTGGGCTCTGTAGTGGTGTGCTACATAAAAGAGGGATTCAATCTTGGTTACAAAGTTTTTAAAACAAAAGTATTTGCCGTGAAACATTGAATGATAGTGAGTATCCCACTTAACAGTGCTGTTCACTGCACTGGGTTCTTTCTAAAGCACAGCAATCAGCCTGCTGGCTAATATGTCAACAGACAAATGTTAAAGCAATACAGCTTTTATAAGCCAAAGAGAAAGGTATTGTTATTGTGAAATACAATATTGGGGGTGTCCTGGATTCAGCAGAGTTAATTTTCTTCATAGCAGAAGAAAGAAGTAGAAGACAGTGCTGTGTTTGGGATTTAGGGTGAGAATAATGTTGATAACACACTGATGTTTTAGTTGCTGCTGAGCAGTTAACGACTTTTTCATACTGCCCTGTCAATGAGAAGGTGGGGGCCACCCAAGAGGGAACACAGACATAACCCAGACTGGCTAAGGAGATATTCCATACCATATGACATTATGCTCCAGATATAGCTGGGGGATAGGTTGGGGAGCAGGCAGCTCAGGGACTTGTGGAGCATTGACTTTGGTGGTGAGAAATTGTGCTGTTCATCCCTTCTTTTGTATATTCTTTTATTCTTTTTTACTACTACTACTACTACTACTACTACTATTACTTTTGATGTTATTATCATCATCTTCCTTTTCTGTCCTATTAAACTGTCTTTACCACAACCCACGAGTTTTAAATTTTTTTTTCCATTTTCAATTCTCCCCTATCCCACTGGTTGGAGTGGGGGGATGGACAAGTGGAGTGAGCAAAAAGCAGTTTGGTTGTTTTAGCTGCTGGCCAAGTTAAACCACAATGAGGGGTGGGGGTGAGCACAATATATCCTATCCAACTTTAGGGGTGGTCTTCAGCTCAAGGTTAAGACATCTATGTTTACTTGCATGCAGTGAAGGTGCACACATGCAAGTTCCCATCACAGATATGAAACCTGGAGACCTGGGGATAGCTTCAGCTGTCCAGCCATAAGCAGCTAGTGCTGTTGGAGCTCCCTTAAGACTGAACCTCTCTGCAGAGGCAGCTGAAGGGTGGGCAGTTCCTAATAACATTATCTGACACAGGTTTTTAGGTGAGAAAATGCAGGTCCTCATAAATAAAATTAACTAACTTATCTAACTGGGACTTTGCATCTGTGGTGCATCTAGACATGGGCACCTAGAGTCATTTTGAAATGGCCAAAATAATAAGCATGAAACGCAGATCTGACAGATGTTGCCAATTTCTGGAGCAGAGTCTGGAGATCAGTCCTATCGGAAGTCTCAGATGACACTAGGTGCCATTTGTTTAGGCAACTCAGCTGGGCCCCTGGCATCTACATGAGAGTAATCTGAATGACTCCAGAGCTCATTAACAGCAATGGCTAGTTCTCCACTGGGCTGGTTAGACATACAGCTTTTTGTGTAGACACCTAATTTTACATTTTAAATCTGAAACTGAGTCCTCACACAACAGATGTCTGCTTGGTACTTATCAGAAGCTGATCTAGCTACTTATTTTCTTCTTAGAGATGAAAGAGGTATACTTTTTTAGGGTAGTTTATGCTTCAGTATATTTTATGTTGAAATAAAAACCCTGGATAAGGTTATTTCTCTCACGTGGTCTGGACAAAAATCTCAGATTGTAACAAGAGAAGGGATACTAACATCTCCACTGGAAAGAAAGAAATGAAACATCTGAGATTAGGAAAAAAAAGTGCTATAATGGAAAAGATATTTCAGAAAAATTAAGGAAGATTCCGTCTTTAAGGCTACTTCCTGAGAAAAGGAGCTTCTCACTCAAAAGTATGATATGTCATGGGAAAGATGAGTAATTTCTTCAAGGGGGAAAAATTTAAGAGGAGTGTCCTGGAAAGACAAAAGCTGTTAACAGATTATTATATCACTGCAATAATAAATGTTAAGCTTCATCTGTATATCATACACTAATATGCATCAGTTGAATTCTTTCTGCATATACTTTGAGCTCAGGGTCTCCAAGGTTACCATACTCCATGCTCCATGCTCCAAGTTGAGCATGGAAAACACTAAATGTGCACAGCCTCTAATTTCCAAACATTCACTGATGACATACATTATTCTGATTAGCAGGAACTTCTGCTTAGACTTATTTCAAAGACTGGTATTTTTATTTCTCTTCTGGCTTTTGCAATAGCCAGCTCTAATTCATGCCTTACTTACCTCTTGTTTTACTTTGCAGATGGGAAGATCTATGATGCATATATTATCTACCCCAGAAGCCACAGCAATGAAGCTAATTTTGTGGAATATTTTGTTTACCAAATCATGCCAGATATTCTGGAAAATAAATGTGGATATAAACTGTGTATTTATGGAAGAGATATATATCCTGGAGAAGGTAAGTTTCACAATCAGGTAATTCACTGAAAGGCTTGACAAGTTGGAGCAAATTGTGTTTCTAGTGCTATGGAGAGCAGCGTAGGTGAAAGGTACTTGAGGGTCCTTGTGGAGAGCAGGATGACCATGAGCCAGCAATGTGCCCTTGTGGCCAAGAAGGCCAATGGGCGCACAGCCACCAAGATGATGAAGAGAGTGGAACATCTTCCTTATGAGGAAAGGCTGAGGGAGCCGGGTCTCTTTAGCTTGGAGAAGTGGAGACTGAGGAGTGACCATATTAATGTTTATAAGTATTTAAAGGGAGAGTGTTGGGAGGTTGGAGCCAGGCTCTTCTCAGTGATGGCCAGTGATAGGACAAGGGACAATGGGTCCAAGCTGGAGCATAGGAAGTTCCATGTGAATGTAAGGAATAACTACTTCATTGTGAGGATGACAGAGCACGGGGACAGGCTGCCCAGAGAGGTTGTGGAGTCTCCTTGTCTGGAGACATTCAAAACCCACCTAGACGTGTTCCTGTGTGGTTTAATCTAGGTGATCCTGCTCAGGGAGGGGGGTTGGACTAGATGATCTTTTAAGGTCCCTTCCAACTCCTAATGTTCTGTGATTTCCGTGATTCTTTCAGAGTTACAGGAGGTCCCTTTGCGTTCCTGAGGTGGCTGCTCATCTCCTCAGCAGCTATACGTCTGCTCTTTCAGGCAGGGTGACGCTACAGCACTCTGTGCTCGCTGATGTGCTAAGAAAAGCAAGCTAGAGGGCAGGGGCACAGATTGTTTATCATCTTCTTGATTCATGCAGGAAATGTGACCCTAAGTATGACTCTTTTAAACAGATACACCTGCTATTTGGGTAGTGTAACTCTGCATAGCCATTATCAAGGCAAACCCACAACCAAACCATGTATGGGTAGGTTTACAAGACATGGAAGAGGAGAAAACCACAGAGCTGAGGAATTAACCTTGCTGTTGTCACTCAGAGTTTTTCAACCTGTTGCAAGAGTGTTAGAGTCACAGGAAGTTCAGCTGCTGTTCACTGACATGACCTACTTTCACTTCACACAGTTTTCAGCACTAAGTCAGGAGCTTTATCCTTTATTCTTCCTTCCTTGTCTTCCAGAATGGAATCATGTTAATCAATCTGAGCTAATTTCCATTTAGTCATTTCTACACTCTCTCTTATGATTGCTGTCATCTATGTGCTAGCTGCTTTCCTTCTGAGCTGACTTGTCTGTTCTGTTTTGTGCTCTGGTGGTTATTCCACAGACCAGAACTTCTCTCTGTGTCAGTAAGCAGTCATGAAGCAAAACCTGGCATGTTTCCTGTTACAGATCTCTGAAATCACCAGCAATGGTCCAGGTATTCACCTGCCTCGAGCTGGACTGGTGTCTTTGATGTCCTTGTCTTCTTGGTGAGCAGCAAAAGTGCTGCCTGGTCTTGGGAAAATCTGATGCAACAAGGATGTAAGACAGGCTGCAGAGCTGCTGAGTTAGGCCATTCCAGGTCTGGAACTGGGAACTGAGAGTAGCTCACAAAAGTGCTGCTGACAAAACCATACGCCACCTTTTCAGGTGATTAGGGACGGCAAAATTTTGTTATGGGATGCTTCTCTCAAACTGTGTTTTAGGGATGGTGATCTTCAAGACAACTGAATAAAGCATGCAGCAGAGCTGAGGACTGTGGAACTAACAAGGGCTTTTATAAGTTGGCAGAAAACAAAGACATTTTTGTGGTGAAAATGCTACTCAGAATCTTCCTGCCACTGGGAGCACTGAAGTGTCCTCTGCTTCCAGGGAGATGGACTTTACTCAAACACTCCCCACTCTTGTTTATCTTCTGATTTTGAGCCTTTTATCACCAGGTTTCCAAAGCTCAAACCTTATAATTAAAATATGCTACAGAGCAAACCAGGAAATGCCACTTCGAGTTACTATGACCCTTCCTGAATGTGTATCATAGCATTAGGTGAATCATATTTTCGCTATAAGATTACATGTATTTCCAGAAAAAAATATATAAATGCAGTGAGGATATAAAATGGAATTATTATTTCAAGGCATGCTTAGGAATTTTCCTATCAAAGCTTTGTTACTTGAAAATTATGTTCTTCCAGTAAAAAGGAAAGTTAAACAGAAGGATTCAAAGGGATAAAAAGCACTGCAAAGCTACTGGACTCCCACCATAGCATTCCAAACTAGCATTCTCTTCGTTTCCTTATCTTACTGATCAGCAGCATTTGATACAACCTAACAGTTGCCTGAACAGGTAAGTATTACCCACAAAACCAATAGATTTCACCAACATCACCTTCTCCATTCTTCTCATGGTCTCATTGCCCTCCCAACGGCATTCCTTGCTGCAGAATCTAACCAAACACACTGGAACTGATAAATAACAGAGGAAATCATACTTATTGGAGCAACATTCTATGCAGTCAAGTTGCTGCAGAGGAATGGAAAAGACTTTAAGAACGAGGAAAGGCTGTATTATACTTCCACTAATACACTCTACATTGCAGTACATGGACTTAAGATGCTTGGATTACTGTGTGCGATAACTGCTGTCATTTTCTGAACTGCTGGCATTCACAAAAGCAATTGAAATGAATCCCTCAGTTAAAGTATTTGCAGCATGCAGCCCTATTTTTCTTCTTGACAGAAGTACGGCACCAGAAATCCATATGGAGAAGAAAATACTTCCCGTGGTCTTTCAGTGCTGAGCATAATGGACTGCACCTCAAAACTGAGAAAGATGTTTTTTTTAATAAGTGTTGTTATTGTGGAAATGAAACATGACAGTAGCAGCTTACCTTAATTTTTCTCACCTTCCAAAGGATTTATTCTCATAACATCGGGAAAATTTAAAGAAAAAGAGGGAAAGGAGTTAGGACTGGTGAACGTCACGGACAGGCAAATTGAGAATAATAGGACTGAGATGGCATTGAAGGTGTTCTCGTCCTGACTCAGAAACTGAAAAGACTTCTCTCTTTGAAGAATTTCATTGGGCTGGGAGCACCTAGCAAAGGAGAAGAAGATGCATATGCAGCTGGCTGATGACATCTGCACATCAGTGGCTTTGTTGAACACTTTTTACATTTAATTTCCTTAGCTTAGCTCCCACCTCCCTTCCCTTGGACCAGGATGACATACTCCCACCAAAACAACTCCAGCTTTCATGCTATTCTATTTCTTCCAGAAACTTTTCTAATTGAACCGAGCATGTCACTGGACAGGCACTGATCCCCAGTGTTGCTCTCATAGATATCACAGCAGATCATGGAGAAAAGCAGCTCCTGGAGGCTTGATGTGAAGCCCAGAAGTTTCTCCCATAGCATGATGGCTTTTGAATAATCTAGGTTCAACACCTCTAACATCATAGTCCCAGTTGTGGGTGATCAGCTCTCCCTAACATGGCAGTGGGAAAGAAAAACACATTTATTCCAGCTGACATGCAAATTTGGAGCTCTGCAGGTTGGATGCCAACTCAATGCACAGTTTAGCATATCAATTATCACGCTATAGCTCAGGGGAATTAACACTCTCTCTGCTGGTAAGGAAACCTCTTAAAAGTTATCCCAAAGTCTCCAAAAGATTAATTTTCATGGGTAAGTATTACAGGATCAGTCTGTAAAGCACTAAACCTGATAGAACATGATTCCCATTGATCAAGCACAAATTTAACGCAATATAGATCTACTGAGCTTGACCCCCCAGTTGTTATTAGAAATTAGAGTAGATGGGGCTAGACATTTCTAACAATATTAATGTTTCAATCAAATAAATAATTTGAAAAAAAAAAGTTTGTTGGTTTTTTTTTTTTTCTTCTGTTGTTTGGTTGGTTTGGGGCATTTAAAAACTCTTTTCTAATGAATAAAATGTATGAGACTGAAGCAAGACAGAAGTCTTCTCATTAAAAAAACAATAAAAATTAAGTGCCTGAACACAAAAGACATTAGAAAAGAAATTTCTGGGTCTCATAATTTTCTGGTACATCCCTAGATGCAGCCAGTGCAATTGAGAAGAGGATTCAGAACAGCAGACGGCTGATCATCCTTCTAACACACCAGCTGATTAACTGTCAAGAACCTGCTTATGATCAGCACATTGCTTTGTACAGTGCCCTCATTCAAAACGATGCAAAGGTGATCCTGCTGGAAATGGAGACAATCGGGACTTATGAGAAGCTTCAGGAGTCTCTTAGGTTTATTATTAAGCAGCAGGGTACTGTCAAGTGGAAAGAGCAGCACACTGTGCACCCCCAGTCATCCAACTCTAAGTTCTGGAAGCAGGTGAGGTACCATATGCCAGCCAAGTCCTCATACTCAGCTAACGCTGGGTGAACAGCGAGTCTGAGAAAACACTGGTACACGATCAGAAGGAACCACACGCCTGCAGCTCTTTTTCCTTTCAGTAGGGATGTGATTCTACAGTCTGGAAGCCTGGCTGTATTTTTTTAACTGTTTTTTAGTCCCACAGTTGAATAACGATAAGGAAAATGGATGGAGGAGGTCTGAAAACTAGGGGAGTTTTGATGGGTGTGGGAGTTCTGTAAATAAACCATTCTAGGCTGATTCTAAGAATTCACATATCATCCAGAAACAAAATGAACCTATACTCTTTCTACATACTTCTGTATAGACTGTATAACTGAAAGTTTTGATTCTGGATAGCAGAATGTCCTGCAGGTTTGCTTTGACTTTCTAATTGATCAAGCACGAAAGCTGTCTGTGTTGTTCGGCTAGAAAGCATAACGGTGTGCTTTTATTCTTCTTGCCACACTTTTTGATTCAACTGTAACATGCTTATCATGTAATTTTATTTTTCTATAGTAGTGATGCCTCAGTAAAGGCTCCTTTGAGACTGATTGGAATACAGCATTTAAAAAGAAATACAGTGTTAAGGGGAATAAATACACGGATATATATTCATATGCATTTTTTGTATTTTATATATATATTAAAATGAATCTCACACAAAGGGGAAATTCTAAATCTTTCCAGTACAACACACTGTGCTGTTACTGCTGTTATTGTCTCCAGATAGAAATAACATTTTAAGATTTAGGGTGCTTTTTAGATAGCATTCCTTTATAAGTTACTGAAAAAAAATGATATTGCATTTTTGTGACAGGCAGTATCCACTTCCCCCCTCCCTGCTTTGACCTTATGACTAGTTATACTTTCTTCTGATAGGAAATACCATGAGATGCCAAATCTCCTCCTAGTTCAGGGAAGTATGAACAAAATATTTCCTAGTATAGACATCCTTGAAAACGTTAATCTTTTTAGCTTCTGAAACCCAGAAGTGTCCTTACTGCTGGTGATGAATTGATTTTGAGCTTCAGACTTGCTACAGAACGGGCTTAAAATTGAAAATTTGATGCAGAACACCCAATGTTGTCAAGTCCAGGCTTACAGAACAGGCAAGTCCTTTCCTTTACTGTAACTTTTTTATGAACTTGGATCTTCGGAATTATGGATATCTATTTGGAGTAGGAAAAATGTGTATGCAACATATGTACAGATTTTGTTCAACATTAAATTAAAAGATCAATGGCAAAATAAACAGCTTATCACTGATGAGTTATATTTCCAAGTGTTCATGCACTCACCACTCCACCACAAGTATAACCATCTCCTGTTGCATTTTATTATTTCATCATCAGATTGTGCAGTCTTGGGCCCTGTTCCTAAAGATCCCTCTAGACAAATCTCACTATCTCTGTGGAAGCTCCATAAAATGGATTCATGCCAATGTAAGATGTTCGGTTTAGTCTTACAGTACCATTTCTCCCTACAGAAAAAATACTAATCCTATGGCACATGTAAAGGTAGTTACTTTACTCTGTGAAGATTTTTCACAGCAGCTTCTGAGCAAGACAGAATGTTCACTTCCAAGATTATACAAGATCAATTTTAATAGAGTTTGAGTCCTGGGCACTTCATGAGGAAGAAAGGATGATAATCAAGCATCTTAGAAACAAAAAGCCTAGGGTGAATTTTGAAGCTGGAAAGGGCTAAGAGGAGAAAGTACGCTGAGGAAGTGCATGAGGTCAGCAATGAAACAAATTACTCTGAAACATACTGATATCTGATTGATATCAAGGCATGTAGTTATGGTGGTGAAAACCAAACACACTAAGCAGCTCTTGTGGTGACACTCCTTTTGCATCAAGCCTCATGGTCAACCAAGAAAAACAAAGAGGAAAACAGTATCAAGCAAAAACCAACAACTCTTATTGAGGTTTACCAGCTGTGAAGACTATGGCCTTGTCAGAGAAAAGGGGAAAATCCTGTGAATGGCAAAGAACTTTTACAGAACCAGGGGGTATGTGACTGTAATAATAGCAAAATAATAAAAAAATTAAAATGCTGCAGTTGCCACCTTTTTGTACCCCTTGGTACAGAAGTACAATAATATTATTTCTGTTAAATAAAGTTAATAAAAGTACAATAATATTTCTGTTAATAAAGAAATCTGAGACATGCATTAAAATGAATGTCTTTCTACACATGTTATCATATTTATAATGTTACAGATAAAGCACAAAAAGAACTGTGGAATACTTTTATATCAGTACTGCTGAGGCCACATCTGGAGTCCTGCGTCCAATTCTGGGGTAGTAGTAGAAGAGAAACACATGGTGGAGAGAGTCAAAAAAAAGGCTATGAAGTTGATGAAGGGACTGAAGCATCATGAAGAAAGACTGAGAGCTTGTACTACTCAGCACGGCTTCCATCTGAAGGGAAGGTGCAAAGAAGAAGGAGCCAGGCTTTTCTTAATGATGCCCAGCGACAGGACTCCAGAGGCAATGGGCACAAACACAGGACACATTCTTTGAATGTTCTTTGAACATCAGGAAACGCTTCATGGTGGGGGTGACTCAGCACTGGCACAGTATGCCCAGCGAAGTTGTGGAGTCTGCATTCTTGGAGATAACCAAAAGCCACCTGGACATGGATCTGGACAACTGCCTCTAGGCAGCCCTGCTTGGCTTGACTAGATAACCTCCAGAGGTACCTGACAACTTCAACCATTCTGTGATTCCGTGATATGTGATCTGTAAAGAATCTAATTCTTAAAAAAACATCTTTTGAAGAAAATTGCCAATTTTAACACTAGGCAGTTTACCTTAGTGGAATAACAGAAGGATGTTCAAAAGATCCCTCTTTTTTCCTTAGAAAGCTTATAGAAGAATCAGTTTGGATGTTTAAGGCTTAAACTACTCAGGACAAAGATAATTTTATTGCTGGATTAGAACTTCTTCATATATATGCAATGCCCTTCTTCTGTTCTGTGCTTCCCTGGTTTTGATACAAGGGACTCCGGAGAGCAGATTTCACGTTCGCTTGCTGATAGAGCAGAGTCATCTCGCCATCTAGTGGATGAACAGGTATGGAGAGATTCAGACTAACCGGAAATAAATAAGCGTGAGAATTAAATACAGTGAGTGTTTCAAGCTGTGTGTACTGCTGTAACCTCCTGAAACCCATACGGCATCACTTGTAACCAGGGGCTCAGAGTCTGGCATTGAGAATGGAGCGCTGACTCTCTTACAGCAACACACATTTTGAAGGAACAGAAGTGCCTCCTTGCCATGTAACTGCAGTCATAACGAGTTATGTGCCTCCAGCTGTAAAATCTCTTCTCTGGGTACTTCATAGCAGAAAAGTGTATGTTGAGTTCCTGGAAATAAATAAGTAACAAAGACTGAGGAATAAGCACTGACTTTACTGCCACTGGTGAAGATCCTGGTGACTCCCAAGGTATGAAAACCAGCTCCTGCCAATATGAAGCAGGGTAATGCAGACAGCACTTAGAATGCACTGCCCTCCCCACACCAGCCCTTTGTGTGAACACATTCAACAGTTTGGTGTTGAGGCCTCCAATGCCATTGAGATTTGATGTTCCTACACTCAATGAACCATGACACACACCCCCCCCAGCCCCTGTTGGCATCTTCACCTACACCACAGGCCTGAAATGCCCGCCTAGGGACTGCTAGAGAGTTTTACTTCTGTTTGCTTTATGTGGCTGTGAAGAATGAGACACTGACCACTAGAACGAACAGTTTAATAGTTTCTGCAGCAACCTTTTATTTTCAGTGTATACATTAATTTCTTATAGCACTGGATGAAGGAAGATAATATGTATGTTTGGAAGATAATATATAAAATTGATATTATACTGCATTGAAAAATTCTACATGTGCAGCTGCACATTTCTGACTCTTTCAAGGGTTGAAAGATTGCAGCTGTTGTGTTGGAAACATGTTCCCTTTTCCAACTTTAAAGCGTGACCTACGTAACTAATTCTATACGAAAGGCCAAATTTGTAATATAGAATTTATTCTTGAAAACTGATGCCAGTCTTTATAGATCTCTGTCCTTGGAAGGTGATGAAATTATCCTTCTTGAGGCTATTTTAAAGTACATGAAGGACAAGATGGTGACCGAATTTACAACAGACTTCTCATGCATATCCATCCACGATGTAGGCATTGGGAGAGCTCTGGATGCTGCAGAGCCTGAACCGAGCAAGGCCTTTGACACAGTATCTGTTTTAGGTAAGCGGGCAAAGGTGAGTGGAAAAAGAGTGGGACCAAAGTCCATGCAGGATCAGTGTGTTGTGGACAGTACATAAACTTCAGCTCACAGTGAATTACTATAGCAGCATCCCTTGAGGACCGGTACTGGTACCACTACTGTTTGGCATCCTTATTAATGACCACAGCAATGGGACAGACTGCACAATCAACAGATTTTCAGGCAGAGAAACAGACTGTGCAAAGATAGTTGACATGCTGGAGGGCAGGGTTGCTGTTTCGTGAGGAAAAAGGCTAGAAAAATGGGCTGATAGGAAGCTCATATGATTCAACCAAGTGCTATATCTGGGATGGAATAAACACATTCAGCAACACAACCTGGAGGTCGACACACTGCAAAGCAGCTTTGCAGAAAGAAACCACATGTCCTAGTTAATACTAAGGTGAACACGACTCAGCAATGTGTCCTTGTGACAAAGGGGACCAGCTGTACCACTGCACCTTACTATGAGATTGTAGTTGAGGACAGTAATTATTCCCTTCTCTTCAGCATTTGTGAGCTCACCTCTGGGGTGGGTTTTGGGCTCCCCAGTAAAAGTGAGGCAATGACATACTGGAGTGAGTCCAAGGAAAGACCATCAACACCGCAGAAAATTGGGGGTGGAGACAAGCAGTCCTATTTCTGACTACAACGATCTAAAGGAAAGATGAAGAGAATGAATGGAACCGCTCTTCTCAAAGGAGCACTGTGATGACACAAAAAAGCAACTGGCACCAAATAGAATGTGAGATTAAATTACCATATTAGGGGGAAAAAAAAATCACTATATGCATTGCCAAATACTGGAACATGTGCCCAGAGAGGCTGTGGGATCTGCATCCTGAGAGGTGTTCAGATGTCAGCTATACATGCCTACCAGGGGTCCCTTCCAACCCGAATGATTCTGCAAGGGCACGATGCAGATTAAAGTTTGAAGATGTGCAACTTGAGGGTTTTAAAAATTCTGAGAATCAGATGAAGGTCTAACAGACAGGTTGTCATTCTGGAATCAGCTTTTTGACATAAGGGACAGACAATACTGAAAAAAATATGGACTATAACTTAACCTCTGCTAAGAGTTAATATAACTGGCATACAGAGATGACAGATGATTAGAAAGGACTATTACCAGCTAGAAGCAAACAAGTTTAGGTTGTGGTTACAAGAGCTGCTATTTATGATGAAACAGTTTCATATTTTAGGTTTTCAGTTAGCACCTCTGTGTAGTGTATCTTGGATGGAAAAGAAGATGCGAAAAACTGAGAAGTAACTGGTGTTCCTTAGCTGATGGGTCAGGTGGCCAGAGTTTCATACAATAATCAGGTTTTCAGTATTAGTGCAAATTTCCATTTTCATCATGGCATTTTCACAATGAAAATTGGACCTGTAGTTATTTTTGGTTGAGTTACTTCTCTATTGCAAGGCTATTACTTCTCCATTAAAATGTTAGCAGTGTGAGGACTTAAAAGGGTAAACTTTATTCTCCTTTCATATACGTTCGTGTACCTCAGAGCTAGCTGTGATGTTACTTGAAGAATGCAGCACTTCCTACAACACAGCTGAAAGCTGAGAAATTTGAGAGCATTTCAAAAGTAAATGAAGAAAATGAATGTAAGAACAGCTCATGGAAAATATTCTAAAAGAGTAAATAACTGTAAAAAAGATGTTTCCAATCCCTCATTATAAAGACAGCCTGTCAAAGTAAAAAGGTAATGACATTTTATTTTACCATTTTATTTGATGGCTGCAAATTGCTATTGCACTCTCATGTAAAACCATTATCTTCTTTATGATACAGACTTTCTTTTAAGTTTTTAAATCAAGCATGAATCATCAAACTAAAAACCACCACAAAGTTTCATGGACACATTTTTATAGTATTTATATATTTTTACATTAGCAAATGGTCTAATTGCTTTTCTATATATATTTTTTCAATCTGTGCTGAGGAAAACAAATCAGGTGAAACAGCAAAACTCTCCAGGATTTCTTTGCTTCACCTCACCAGTAAAATATGCAAAGAAGCCATCACTGTGGAATCACTCCTTTTTGGTTTTGTTTTTGTTTTATTTTTTTTAGTGTAACCTGCTTGTTTTACATCTGAAGTGAAAACTCCTCTTGGTATTGGGAACTTCTGCATTTCCAGCTGCCCTGGGTTTAAATAAAAAATAAAAGGAAAAAGATACCTGTCACCAAAGAAGTTTCTGAACATGCAAAGGGTGGTAGGAAAAGAAAACCTGAGGGGATATTTTTTCCCTGCTGCTATCAAAATATTTTTTATAGAAGTATAATGAATCATTGGACAGTATGTATCAAATAAACCACTTGTATGAAATAAACAGTGACAGGCATTCATTCCTTTATTCATTAAATACTTAAATAAGAAATACAGCTGTCAGAAAACCCTACTCGAACTACAGTTCCAATGTATCAACATTTGACCGAGAGACAGGCAAGCCACTGGCATGAGGGTTATTCAGAAGTGAATACGTATGTCCCTTTGCAGTAACGGAGCTATCAAATGTTTTATGTCTTGAAAGCTTGGATTAGCTCTCTCTCAAAGTGAACAGTGAGCTTATCACAGGACATACAGCCCTGAAACCAGGATGTTTCTGATCCGAGTATCGAAGGATCATGTGCTTTGCTTTGTCTCTTTTCCTATAGACCATATTTTGGAATTATTTGAGAGGGATGTATTTCTCCTTTAGTTCTTTCCCCCCCACTTCTTTTCTTTTGAGGTCTTTGCAGCATATCGGCCTTACAGGAGACAATTTCTCTCTCTGCACATCTTCATTTTACAAATGGGCAGCAGAGGAACGTGGGAAAGGGAAGCTGTAGCTGAGATTGCTATATTTAATATATTTATATTAGATTTTAATGCAACTCAATATATTTATATTATAGTGTTAAAATTGCTATACTTAATAATATGTGCTCCTAAGTAAATCTCCACCCTACTTCCCCACAGACTGTAAAAACTCCTGCAGTGGGCATACAGCTGAAGCACAAGAGAAGCAGAGGAAGAGGCGTTTTAGTTAAAGATAACCCAAGAAGACATCACTTCCTCGCGCCCTTTCTTCCCCGGAAGGCTCTGAGGGGGAAGACCCCTGGCTCCTGAAGAAGCCGATCGCCAGTCCGGGCCATCGCCCCCGAACGGCTGGGACCTCTCCTAAGCCTGGCGGTATATACACACACATCGACCTGCTTCGCCACGCCGCTGCCCGGCCCCGGCCCCGGCCCCCGTTCGGGGTCCGGCTCCGGCCAGCGCTTCTCTCCAGCCCTCGGCGCCCGCCCGAGTCCCCGCACCCCGGCGGAGGTGGCGGGAGAAGACGGGGGGAGCGCGGCGCGCAGCTCTCCGCCGCCAGCCAGGTAGGGTAGTGGGGCGTTCGGAGGAGAGGGCAAGAACGGGCTGGCCGGGCGAAGTGAGGACCGGGAGCGGGCAGCTCCTTCTTCCCTAGCTCGGAGGAGCCGGGAGTCCCTCTCTTTGCCCTGCTAGCCCTAACCCACCGGCCCTGTTCGGGCAGTGGGCTGGGGTCAGTAGTCCCAGCCGGGGGCCGTGGCTTCGTCCCCGCGAGACCTTGCCCGCACCGCCTGCCACCTCACGCCTCCATCCCACCCCCTCTCCTATCCCTGCCTCTCCTGCCGCGCTTGCCCTGCCCGCGTCGCTGCTCCGCTCTCCCCTGAACCACCTGACTCCGGAGAGTCTCTCTCCGACTCTTGCCTGTCACAGACCTTTTCCTTACTACAGAGATGTCAAAATATATTTAGCTCTGAAAAAAATAATATTAAATCTTTCAAAGCACAGCCCCTCATCGGCAACCCAGAGTTGCCCTCCTGGGGGTGCCCTGCCCATTTTCCCCTCACACCTAGGTGGCTTTGGAGCAGGTCAGGTTCCTAAAGTGCTGTTGTAAATGGTAGCAGCAAAAGATAATTCTTAATACATTTGTGTGTCAGCCCTCAAATGCCTCATTTAGAAACACTGATATTTGTAGTATGCTATTACTTTTCCATTAATGTTAGTAAAAATGTATTTCTCACATCTACATTTTCCGTTTTCCACCCTGCAGTCAACTATTCACAAGTGAGAAATTCCACTCTTGCTTTTTCAGGAGCTGTTTCAGACTGAGCTGTCTAAATGTTGACTCACTCGTGGAGAGAGGTTACTCTCAGAGATGAATTAGGTGCATATAATTACAAGTTGCACCTCCCCGGAGTTTCAAAGACAGCGCCTGCTTTCTACGCCGTGAGTAAACAACTTCACTTGTGTTATTTGAAATGGAGATGGATTTTCATTTTAACCAATAAGTAACAGCCCTGTCAGAACAGTGATTAGACTGATTATGGGTAAGGCTTGCTAGATAGATCCTTTTGTTTCCTTCATGAACCCTGAACGAATTATGGCATTGTATGGTGATATATGAAAAAGACTTAAATATCACAAGAAGCCATACAGTAAAAGGCTTTACTTCCTTGACCCCAAATATTTGCTTAACCAATCTGATATTTAGAAGAATCTGTTAGTTTTAAAAAAGAAAGTCAGGAACCTTTTTAACCAAATTCAGGTTTCCAAAAGCGTTGATCAAAACGAGGTACATCACCAAAATTGAGGATCATCCTGATGGTGATTCTGGGAAAAGGAGGAATAATTATAATAATGCTTAAATGCACACAGTTGTCTAGTTTAAGAGGTATTGTTAATACACTTTACAGATTTTAAATTTACAGTTTGTTTAAAGATTTTGTTGGCTTCACAATGGCACAATGATTGTCAAAAGCCATACTAGAATTCCATCCATGCCTTTAAGCAAGGATGAAATTTGAAAAACATGCTTAAAGCTATTGTCACATTGGGCTTTATAGGCAACTGCTTTTTTATACTTTTTTTGTTGTTGTTGAAACTGTTATTTCCCTACTGTTGACTTAGCATTTAGCCCATTATTTATATACTTCTTCATGAGGCAGAGAATCTTTGCCTGTACTTTAACGTATCTCTCAATTTCTTTCTGAAAATTAAAACTCTTATTCTGTTTCTTGAAGAGTCTTTTCATATTATTCATATTATTTCATATTATTCAGATTATTTTTTCTCTTTTTTTCCTCCCTCCTCGTGTTTCATCAAAGCATATGCAAAACATATAGCTCAAATGTGAATATTGTTAGCCTGGAGTATGACAATTTCAGACAGATTGTTTGGGTTCAACAGCAATGTGAGAATATGATTAAGGATCTGTGTTTTGCTTGTTAATACTAATATAAAACCTGTATATTACTAAACACCTTGCATTATACTGTGTTCTGTAATCCCTGCTAAAAGAATGAAGGACTCTGTTCTGCATTAATTAAAACCTGCTCTGAGTGCTGCTGTGATGTCCCAATGAAGAATGGGATTTAGAACTCAAAAACTGCTGAAAAATGTTCTTATCTTAAAGTAGTGGATTATAGTTTAATAGTCTGTAACAGCTGTTTTTCTTCTGGAGGAGATAGAGTGAAAAATGAATTCAAGAAATGAAAATAGGGAGACTATTTTTCTTTGTAAAGTGTAGCTCTTTGAATCTCCATGTGTAGAAGGGAACTGAAACTAGGTCTGATGAGTTTGCTGTTTGACCCTTTAAAGAAGCTTGTTGCAGTACTCATCAACCAACTTCTTTTAGCTACTTGCTAAACCTGGATCAGCCTGCCAGCTAGTTTGAAAAAAAGGGTTGTGAAACACTTCTTTCATCTCTTTACAGTGATTTATGGGATGATGGCATACTTGTAAAGAACCAGAGAGAAAAATAAGAGAGGGAGAGCAGCTACGCTACACAGTTTGATATCATTCTGGAGTATTGCTGGAAATGCAGTGACCTCCAGCCTCTGGCTTCTTTAAATCACGAGGAGTTTCTGATTGTAAATCTCAGCTCAGTGTCTTACAACAGTAAGTGTGTGATTTCTCAAGTTGCAAGAGGTTTAGGTAATAAAACCAAAGAAACAGAATGCTAACGAGATATCTTTTGTCGACTCTTGGCAAAATATGTGTGTTTGTCTCATTTGTCCATGCATTTTTGCATCAGTGACTAAACAAGATTGCCTGCCTTGGCTTGTTATGTACCTAATCTGTCAGTTTCTTGAGCAAAACTGTGGCTCTGCCTTTAGTTGGCATTTCTCCTCTTCTTCTGAGGAATCAGGGAAGATCCACGCTGGTATTTATTGGTGTTTTCCATTTGCCTTTGAGAACCCAGTTAAACACACAAAACAGTTGGATATGAGCATCTTCCACCTCCCTCCCTCTTGGTGGAAACGTTGGCACACTCAGCTGGTGAGATTCAAGGCAAAGCTGTAGATTTCATTGTTTTCCAAGAGGCTCAAGATTAGCCATTAAGATGTTCAGTCTATCAGCAGAAGTTTCTACTAGCAGTTTCTATGAGGTCTGGTCTTGCAAAGTTTAGACTTTTTCTGGAGTACTATCCTCCCCACTGTCCTATCCCGTGGCTTTGGATCTAAGTTTAGGTTCTTCTATAAGATTGTCAGTTTAATCAGAAATTTAAAATACATCTAGTGAACAAGAAAACAGAGGGAGGAAACCCTGCAGTGCTTTCTGAATGTAAAACAAACTTACCATGAAAAATCTAGATCCATTATTACCGGATGTTAAGAAAATAGCTATTGTGATAAACAAGTAGCTTTCCATTTGGAAAGCCGCCTTCAGTGCCAGGCAAGACACTTCTCACATGCTGAAGGTATCTGTTTCACTGCACTCATGATGAATTGTGAATCTGTTTTCACAGAACAAGCAAAACCAATTCAGTTTCATTTTTCTGGAGAAGTGAGAAATTACTCAAGAAAATGACTTTGCTGATTTTTTTTTTAATGTTTATCATTGAATCGGCCACTGGTAAGTATAAATCTTCTATTTCAGTAGTAGAACCCTCAAAATGTTTGTTGGATATGTGGCCTCTTATTGACAGTTCCTTAAGAGCTGTAGTCTTCAATTAAGAACAAAATCTTAAAGGCTTTGGCAATTTCAGCCCAGCTTCACATTAGGGAAATTTGGTCCAAAATATCAAAATTATGAACTAAAAAGAGCAGAGCGAGGAAAATAATGAATCTGCTGCTTTTGCCATTCAGAAATGTTGTCACAATAACTGGTAAAAAGCATCAGTCTCTGAGAACCTCACGAGAAATAGAGACTGAAGGCTTATTTTAGTCTTGATGTTTAAGGGTAGAGCATGGTCTCTTTTCTGTATTTTAATTACTTGTGTATGCAAAAGTAAATTTGGGAATTGTGTTTGGAAAGGCAGATTTTGAAACTAAATTTTACACATCTAATCTCATTTGAAGGCAACTTTCCCAAAGATACCTGTTTTTAAGAAATCTACCTACTAAACTGGTTTAGCTTTAATTAAGAAGAAAAGCAAATGCTAATATTAAAATGATATGAGTGATCATAACTTGCTCTGAGGATTAGCCATATCTGTCAAGGCAAACCATCTGTGAAGAATTTCTCATTTCCCCTTCCACCTGTGGTAGCTGGTTTTCCATAGAGCGAGGCCAGATTCTGCTATTTGCACCCATTCCATTCTGACACTTTGGACCCACCTACAAGTATTTTAGGGAAAGGTCCTTTTTTTTTTTTAAACCCTCTTTTTCCTTCTGTTTTTCACTTGGGTGATATAGAATAAAGACTTGGAAAACTGAGTTTTCCAGTAAGGACTGCTAGAATAAATACTGCCAAAGCACTCTCCCAAAAGAAAGTCACTTTATAAAAGACCAGCAGCTCAGTAAAGCACTTTAAAGTTAGGCTAATATAATTTTCTGAAAGAAGTACTTGGCTTCCTAATGTGTCATTTTCCTCTTTCTCTGAAGAAAAGCTATGTCCCCTCCGTGCCTCCATTGACGTGCTAGAAGGGGAATATTTTTTCCTTTGTTATCTTGATTCAACACAAAAACTGCTTCAGGAAGAAGTGTACACAATAAACTGGTACAAAGAAAATGCTGGAAAGCAGCAGCTGATAAAGGAGACACGCACAAACTTTTCTGAAAGGGATTTTCTGGAGTTTTGGCCAGCTGAACTCAGCGACTCTGGGAATTACACAGTCACTCACAGGTGGGTACACAAACTGGCAGGTGAGCATCCTCCCTTTGTACTCCTCTATGAAGAAGCTGATTTCTTTGTCTTGCTTTGTGTTGCTGGTGGCATCTGTCCAAAGGAGGTGGAGAGAACTACGTTAACTGCGGTGCCATTTTCCCCACCACCTCACAGACACCACGCAGACAGAATTGGATACATAACTGTAGGCAGGTGTGGCCTTTTGAAGGCTCTGTAAACTTCTTGATAAGGCACGCAGCATTGCTGCTGGTTTGTGATTAATTACCTCAGCAAAATGAGCAATAGGTAACCCTTCTGTCCACTGCCAAGTAGAATGAAACAATTGCTTGTCTTCTCCACCAGACTTGTTCTTCCTTACTGTGTTGAGTGGTTCTGACGGTATGACGCCTGCCAAGTGCTCCATCCATGCGGTACAGGGATAGACAAAAAAGGGCGCAGCTCAACTCTGGTTTCTGTACAAACCTGTGCAGGCTCGGAGCCATTCAAAGAACAAATGAAATAACTGGATTTGATTACTTACAGATGTAAAACATCATGAGTCAAAAAGGGAAGTAAGGGTGGGCCTCAATTATTTGGTGGTAATCTTCATTAGATCACCAAGAAAGACCGAAGGACTAAGTCAGAGGTTTGTTGCGTGGAGTTCTGTGACTAACTTGCACCAAAGCTGTAATTTGACATTTAAAACTGAAGCAATAATCTATTTTAAACACATTATTTTGCAAGTAATCATTTGTGCTGTTTTCCAGGTAATATTTTTAAGGTTTATAAAGGTTACAAGACTGTAGATAGTGTAAAATGATCTATCAGAGGACTTTTCATTTATAATATTTAGCATTTCAGATACCATGACTGTCGATGTTGTGTCTGCAATGTTACTTAAGAAATGGTGAGAGAATTACTCTTTGCTTTGTAAATGAAAAGTCTGGTGGTAAAATATTTCTTTTGGGTTTATGTGATTTCTTCTTAGCTGTAAGGCACCTTTTAGTAGACTTAGGGTGTAAATTCAGGAATTAATAGACATCACCAGCAAGCTTGGGTGTGCCCATCTTTCTTTAGCAACATTTCTTGAAAAATTAAGGATTTCCTAGGCATTTGTAGCAGGAGTGGTAAACAGCAAAACTGTGTCACACAACTTTGTCAGGATTTTGAATTTGTATGTTTTTTCATTGCTTATATCCTGTGGTTATCAAATAAAAAACCAGAATACAAAAAAGCAGGTCATCTGGTTGCTCTGTAAAAAGAAAGTGCAGAGATCCATGATAAACATGTGGTGCGTTTTAAGATACTAATACTGCTCACTTTTTCAAAGGGTTTAGAACAGGTGAAAGCAGTTGGGGATGCACACATTTAGCGTTAATATTGTAGTTTGGAAGGCAGAGTGACAGTTTCTTGAAGTAGATTGAAATATTGAGGTAACACACGTCACGGTGAATATAGTTAAGGGATAACCTAGAGTCATCTGTGTATCCAGTTTTCTGTGTATCCAATAAACTTGGTTTACTTTCTCTGAGGGCTTTCACTTCCCTGTATCCTCTCCTGAGTCAAACTAGGTTTTGTTGTTCCTTCTTGGTGGGTTTGGTGAGGGGAATTGAAAGGTTGCTAAGCCAGAAATGGTTTTGCCTCCCACAAATTATCTCGGCAAGTAAAAACCAGGATGAAAATATAACAGCTTACCTGATAGCAGTTTAAACAATACAACTTTTTTTTTTTTTTTTGTACATCATGTTTATGGCAGACAATTGGATATTATGTAAGCCAAATTCATCTTAGTTTTCATAGGATGGTCTTGTCACCTTCCAGAGGTCTATGCCTTGCTAGATTTTGGTTCATGAGGTAGAATATTATGATCCACTTTGGGTGAAATACTCATATTTGTTGAAGTGATATCAGCAAATATGATCACAGATGAAAGTCTCTGTGGAGTGACAGTGCTGAGGAGAACATGTAGCTTTATGGATCCTTTTCTTCCACCCGCTAAATCTAGATAGTAAAATCTTATGTATTTTATGTCTAGATCTGTAATTGCCTCTCCTGCAATATTCAAATACTAGTCTGATGCCTGAAGAAATACACAGACTTAGTGGAATTAACTGGAACTAATGTTTATGTCTACACCTAAACTTATCTTGGGTGACTTTCTATTGGGGGGAGTGAGAGAGAGAGAGAGAGAGGGGCCTTTCTGGGTCACAGATTATCTTGTCCTAAACAAAACATACAAAATAGGTCATGTAAACAGCACTCTAGAAGAGCGACTGTTCACTGTGATCCCACTGCTGACTGTGACCAGTAGCTGTGAGTTAAATGTGTGAATGTGATGTTGAAGAATATGCAAGGAGGACTCCACCCATTGTGAAAACCCATGCAAGTGCATCTCTGATGGGAAAATTTTGATAAGGTTTTTCCTGTTTATGACACCATAGTTAACTGATTGAGAAACCAGACCGCTATGTTTTCATTTAGATAGATAATTGAAATTATAAGTAATGCATATCTCAAGTGAGTAAGGAGAACAAGGAGAACCTGTGTACATTGAAAAAAAGGCTACAATGCAAAGAGGGTGAACAAAATGCATAAATACATCTGTTTGGGGAGCTTGGAAATGGAAAAGAAAACCAACCACAAAGAAAAATGTGGTGCAAATTCATCATTTAAATGATGTCCCATCAGTTCTTACTAATCTTGTAACAGTAAAAAGCCTGTCAGTCAAGAATGTTTTTAAGCTGATCCGCTTGTTAGGCTTGCTTCTCCATTTGAATTGCTTTGTCCCCTTAGTACTTCTCATTGAAATGAATCTTGACTAGTTTCATTTCTCCTGGGAATGATTCCTTTTTCTTTTCTTGGAGACAGAAAGTTTCAAATATATTTATGAAGATATAATAATCTACACTGGAGGGAAGGGCTCTGATTGCTGCTTTTACTTTGTCAGAACCTACTTGTTCAGTAAAAAAAAAAAAAGAGTTAAATGCCCACACAGTGGGTGAAAGCTCACCCATTAACTTACAGCAGCATATGACTTTCTTTTAAGCCTTAACTTTGCCATAGTTAGGCTAACTTTGCCAAACTTAAGCCAAAAGTCGTCCTGCTTCTTCTCCCTTGGTAGTCATGTATTTGGACATACCCAGCTCACTTGTGACAATAGATGATGCCATGGATGTTGCATGCATGTTGTGGTTGGTGTAGCATATATTTTCATATTTCAAAGATAAAATTGTATTTTCAGATGTTTTGTCATAGACCCTAACCTCTTTTCTCTTTCTGGGAAATAATACATATTTGGGGGTGGAAAAGTGATACAAATAATTAGGTTACAGTAGATGTACTTTTTGCCTAGCAGATCTACTAGACAATTTATTTGTATTTTGTTGTGTAACTCACTAAGCTACATTCCTTTAAAAAGCTCCTAAACTGATTATTTTTTTTTTTTACAGCAACGGAAACCAAAATTTCATAATTCAGAAGTGGACCTTGAATGTACTTGAAAGAAATAAAACCAGCTGTTTCAACAAAAATCATTTAACTACAGAAATAAAAAATGCTGGAACTGGTCATTCACTGAAATGCAGTGATTTGTCTGTCAATGAAAATGACAGCGTAACATGGTACAAGGTAATTATTGTAACAGTGTCATTCAAATTATTGGCAGGAAAAAAATTATAAACAGTTTTTAGAAGCATCTATAAACCATGTAGAGGTTTAAATTTTTCAGGTTATTATGGAAAAAAACCCCACCCTTTAGACAGATACACAAAAGCAATTTTTTCCTCTATCAGATTTGTTAGAGGAATGTACCTGTAATCAGAAATTATTAACAAACTTGTAGTTTGGAATGGTAGAAGATCTCATGCACGTGTCTGCTGCTTTAGCCAGCTGCTACTTTGCTGATACAGGTATTAACCTGACACTAGATGAGATGCCAACATACTTGTTTTGCCGTTGGCATGTGCTCACAAAGTAATTGCAAACTTTTTGGTTTTGCTGTTTCTCAACACTTTTTACAAATTATATAACAGATTCAGTTCTGTTCATTCAAGGCAAATCATCTGTTGTCTCTACCAGCTTTTTTCAGAACATAGGTGATAGTTGTATCAGCACCTGTCCATTCCCTAGACAGTTTCCAGCAGTGATCTTTTCCTTTCTTGATCTAAGGTAATTCAGGACAGAACCAAATATTGTTGGATTTTCACAGGACATTTCGCTTAGTATGTGTGATGAACTAAAACAAACCAGAGCTGTTTTTGGGGATAGGGAGAGTCAACAAATGTGAATCCAGCTCTTGTCCTTGTCATCCTCTGAGATGTCTGATCCCTATTGTTGAGACATTTTCCTTTAACTGAAAGCTCCTCCTAAGTTTAGATAAATTTTGACCACAAGCAGGTGACACATACAGACCAAAGCAACCATCATGACAAAACTGATGAGTGCATTTAAATTCCTGATATAATAGTTTTATATTCAAATGCCTACTTGAAATTTCAGTGCTCTCAACTTCTAATGTGCTATATTTTCAAATGTAACATCTAAGTGACCCCCACTGAAAGTTGGACCCCCACCACTTCTGGGTCAGATAAATGACATCAAGATAGTGAAAGGATGATGCAGATGACACTTGGTTTCAAAAATAACTTTTGATGACTTGAAGTTTTTGGATGTTATGTGTGCTACAGAATAGTATTCTTTGTCTTTATTGATGCAGGACTGTAAGAAGTATGAAAATGAAACAGAGCGGGAGCTGGATTTTAAAACCTTAACAGGACAGCACTCTGGGATATATACCTGTAAAATTGTAATCAGTCACGAAGGAAAGACATACCACAGCACAAATACAATTAAGCTGATAGTAGAAGAAGGTAAGAAAGCTTTCTAAAGTTTTGAGGCATGCTTTTTTGGTTCTCTTTACCATAGAGATTTTTAATTACAGTTCCCATGTGATAAATACAAGGACGATTAAATCTAGTAATCTGAAGTATTCACAGTAATTTAAACATTAAAAAAAAAGAGCAACAGAAGAATTTGTTTATATGATGTATTGAAATAAAAAAAAAAAAGCAGTAAGTTTTCCCTGGGGTTTTTTTGTGTTCTTCCTGTTTTCTTCTCTTCCCTCCCTTCCCCAAAACAGCTGCTGTCAGTCAGTCATACAGACTTACTAAGAGTTTGGGGGAAAGGATATTCCAACCATTTAAAATTCTGCACTCTGTGTATAGATAGATATAGATATAGATATAGATATAGATATAGATATAGATATAGATATAGANTAGATATAGATATAGATACAGATACAGATACAGATATAGATATAGATATAGATATAGATATAGATATAGATATAGATATAGATATAGATATAGATATAGATATAGATATACATGTAAAAAAATCAACAGCACATACTGTGTTATAAACTATTCAGTAGCGCAGGAGTCTGGATATTTTTCTTTGAATTAAATGAAATGTATGTGATTATCATAGATTTATAGACTGGTTTGGGTTGGAAGGGGCCTCAAAGCCCACCTACTCCCACCCCCTGCCATGGGTGGGGACACCCTCCACTAGCCCAGGTNTCTCTTTACCATAGAGATTTTTAATTACAGTTCCCATGTGATAAATACAAGGACGATTAAATCTAGTAATCTGAAGTATTCACAGTAATTTAAACATTAAAAAAAAAGAGCAACAGAAGAATTTGTTTATATGATGTATTGAAATAAAAAAAAAAAAGCAGTAAGTTTTCCCTGGGGTTTTTTTGTGTTCTTCCTGTTTTCTTCTCTTCCCTCCCTTCCCCAAAACAGCTGCTGTCAGTCAGTCATACAGACTTACTAAGAGTTTGGGGGAAAGGATATTCCAACCATTTAAAATTCTGCACTCTGTGTATAGATAGATATAGATATAGATATAGATATAGATATAGATATAGATATAGATATAGATATAGATATAGATATAGATATAGATATAGATATAGATATAGATATAGATATAGATATAGATATAGATATAGATATAGATATAGATATAGATATAGATATAGATATAGATATAGATATAGATATAGATATAGATATAGATATAGATATAGATATAGATATAGATATAGATATAGATATAGATATAGATATAGATATAGATATAGATATAGATATAGATATAGATATAGATATAGATATAGATATAGATATAGATATAGATATAGATATAGATATAGATATAGATATAGATATAGATATAGATATAGATATAGATATAGATATAGATATAGATATAGATATAGATATAGATATAGATATAGATATAGATATAGATATAGATATAGATATAGATATAGATATAGATATAGATATAGATATAGATATAGATATAGATATAGATATAGATATAGATATAGATATAGATATAGATATAGATATAGATATAGATATAGATATAGATATAGATATAGATATAGATATAGATATAGATATAGATATAGATATAGATATAGATATAGATATAGATATAGATATACATGTAAAAAAATCAACAGCACATACTGTGTTATAAACTATTCAGTAGCGCAGGAGTCTGGATATTTTTCTTTGAATTAAATGAAATGTATGTGATTATCATAGATTTATAGACTGGTTTGGGTTGGAAGGGGCCTCAAAGCCCACCTACTCCCACCCCCTGCCATGGGTGGGGACACCCTCCACTAGCCCAGGTTGCCCAAAGCCCCATCCAAACTGGCTTTGGACACTGCCAGGGAGGGGGCAGCCACAGGTTCTCTGGGCAGCCTGTGCCAGGGCCTCACCGCCCTCACGGGGAAGAACTTCTTTTCGACATGTAATCCAAATCTGAGCTCTTTTAGTTTAAAGCCATCACCCTGATCCTAGCACTGCCTGATAAAGTGTTCCTATGCATCTTGTTCATAGTCCCCCTTTAGGTACTGCAAGGCTAGTTTTAAAAATAAAGCAAATATGAGGGTTTTACTGTGGCAGAATGTGAATAAGGTCTTCAATAGCAGTATTTCCTTCTATTTTAGATGCACCAGAGGCTGTACCTTTGGAGATAGTTGGGCGCAATGAAGAAATTGAAACAGAAATAGGTACCAGATTAATACAAGAATCTTTGTGGTAGCTCCTGAATATATATGCTTTTGTCCTGATTTCTTTCTGCTTGATGGTCTGGACTAAGAATTGTCTCTCTACTCTCCTGGATCTGATCCATCCTCACATCTGGTTATGTTTTGCCTACTGTATTCCATGACTGATACACAAGTTACCCTCTTACAGAGGCAGAAGCTGAGGTTGCTGCTGTGAGCAGCAAGAGAAAATGGTGGACGTGATAAACAATCTCTGCATAGCTTTCATTTGTAGATAGCAAACCTCATGGGGTGATGTGTGAAAGACATCGAGTTGGTTCAGCAAACAGCAGTAACAAGTAATCCCCTTAATACCTGATGCGGTAGAGGATGTTGTTCTGCCGGGAAGTGCGAAGTGGGGGGGTGGGCAGTCCTGCTGAAAAGAACTGGTTATATTATGAAAAGGCCAGACCCTAACTGTCTTCTGTCTGGGAGTGGATTAGGTAATGTGTTCGGCAGGCTTCACACAATATTGGTTGGACAGGACTCAGGCTTTAATTGATTGAGGCTTTAATTGATTTTTAAAACCAGAAATATACTTTTTCCTCTCCTGTGTCTGAGGGCTTCTCCTTTCTTTCCAGTCTGAAAATCATATTGACCTCCTCTGTTGCTCATGTGTGTGTCTCCTTTGCTTGGCCAGGACTTCAGATGCTAATTTTCCTACCTTCCTACAAATGCCAGTTGGTAGATCTAATACCAGTTGCAGTATCCCAATCCTATGATGTCTCATGTTTCCTAAACTCCCACTGCACCCTTCCTGCACAGTTCTACTTACTGTGCTTATCCCAAACTTAGAAGGTAGCAGAGATCTGCATCAAATGGTTATGAACCAGCTGATTTCCATCTCTTATCTGCCTTTATAATTTGATAAGGTCATTGAACTACCTGCTGAGTGATGCGTCAGATGGCATGGTGGAGAGTGAGGGACATTTTGGATGAGCTAGGTCCACAGTCTTTCAAACCTGTTATTGTTTAGCTGAGCATTATGTAATATTTCCCTGAAAATAGTATGATGAAAAAGGTAGTTGCAAGATAGATAAAGTATTGGAAGTTTGGGTCTGTGTGTTACTCTGTGCAGCTAAGTTTTCTAAGGTCCATATCTAAGATGGGCAGGCTTTTCAGCTGGATCCTGCTTTGAAGGTCATTAAGCAGCTCCACTGGAAGCATCCACTCCAGTAAATCTTGAGAAGTCAGCTTATAAAATGTGCTCTTTGAGAATTCATGGGCCAGCCTTGCCTACTGGAAACCACTTTTGCACGATGGCCTGGACAAGAACTAACAGGGGTCTCTTGAACTGGTATGAAGTAGCAGACTATCTTAGTGCCTTGTTCACATATTCTGGGTTATGCTGATTTCCAGGTGTGGTGCCAGGTTGAGAATTTCTTCTGTGAGACTTCAGCAGGGGTTCTTGCAGGCTTTGAGTCTATTGAGTAGTAGTTAATAGCGTAACTGTTATAGTAAACTAGTTGTAATCCCCCTTGCCAGTTCCTTACTTTTACCTGGCCCTGGGGGACTGGTGATAGGTTGTCCTTTAGGAATGTTACTTCTGACTAGATCTTCTCATGCTATGTTTTGTTTAGGTAACAAAGAGGTACTCAACTGCACCAGTTTCTTGGGTTATTATATGCGAGAAGATGTCAGCCTCTACTGGTTAGTTAATCAAACGTTTCCAGAAAAATGCACAGGTATCCCCAAGAATGAACCTTCAATTTGTGAAGAAGAAGAGCTCAAAGGATTACAGTAGGTTTCCAGAAAATACTGCACTTTTGTTTGTATCAGATAATGTCCTGCCCTTTGTGGAACTGCAAATTCAGTAAAACCTCAGTCTGAGGTTGTTTTGGAACCTTTTCCTTCAGATCCCTGCCTCTGTTGGTTGTAGGTTTCTGTGCAGGTCGTGTTGCTTACACCGTTCCTTGTTACAGGTTGGGAAACAAGTTCTACATCACAAGGCTACTACGGATTGAAAAAGTAACATTCAAGGACATGCACTGTAATTTCACCTGCATGCTGCAAGCTGATGACAGAGCACAAATAAAAATAGTGAAACTGAAGAAACGTACGGTACAATCTATGAGTCATATTTCTCATATGTAGTTACTAATCATGCCAGACTTCTGAGTCCTGAGGGCAGGGAACTGATTTCAGAACATCACTCCAAATATGTCTGTGTGCTTGTGAAGGCCCTAGTCCACGGAGAGCTTTCCCTAACAACCCCCTGGGTGTTTCCTCCTGCTCTGAGACAGGGGCAGCAGGTGTTGCTGCTGCATCTGCTACAGCAGCTGAGTGAGGGCTCACACATCAGGGGAGGCTGTGCTGTGCTCTGCCCAACAGATCCCTGTGTGGCACTTTGTTAGATCTCCATGAAGAGTGATCCTTGTAGCCTCAGATTGTTGGGACAGTGAGGGTTAACTACCTAAACCTCAGTGCAGCCCATGAGCTGCTGCTTGGATAACTTGGGTTATTAAGCATTTTTTTCTAAAAGTGTAATCTGAGGTTTCGGTAGGGTTGTTTTGGGTTTATTTTCTCCCCTGGAAAGGTCAGTGTTTTATATTCCTGATAAAGTCCAAAAGGTACTGGTTGATGACTTTTGTCAGGAACTCCATCCTTCTAGCTGTGGAAGAATGACCTCTAACATATAGCACTACTTCACATCTATAGTTGAAATCTGGAGATTCATGGCAAATGGGCATTGCTACTTTTTTTACCATCTGTTCCAGACATTTCTAGGCTTCACTGGTAGGATATACATGAAAATAGACTAGTCAAAAGAAATAACAGACTGCAATGAGTGTGACTTGACAGTGCCTTCATAAAGACTTCACAAAAATTTAAGGATTAAAAATCTGTATTGGAAACTAAAAAGACAAAGATAGAAAATAATAATTAAGAAGGAAAAAAAAGTGTGAAAAGGACTAGAGACAGAAGGAAAAAAAAAAATCTTAGCCAAAGAGAGTAAAGAGGACATTAAGGATAGATAAACTGAGAGGCGTGAAAGGTAGAGAATAACAGAAAACTATAAAGAACCTGAAGAAAACTCATTGTAAAACTGGGTGCCCACCAATTTGAGATGCTTCAGATCTGTAAAGTTCTGTAATGTCAGCCTCACAGTCACAGAACCACAAACTGCTTTGGTTTGGATGGAACCTAAAAGCCCTTTGAACACTGTCAGGGAGAGGGCAGCCACAGCTTCTCTGGGTAGCCTGTGCCAGTGTCTCATCACCTTAACAGGCACAAATTTCTTCCTAATATATAATTTAAATACACTCTGCTTCATTTTAAGGCCATTTCCCCTTATTACAGTTCCCTCAGGACCACCAGGCCCCATGGACTCCTGCACTTTCCAGCTCCTTAGATGGTCATGAATATAATTATCTACTAAAGTGGATGGTTCTTCATTCTCCCAGTCTTGATCCCACATATAGTTCATTTATGTGTGTAGAGGTTGTGTGAACATTTGCATGATATTTCTTCAGTTTTTAGAGGAATCCACGTTCTGTAGTTCTCCATTTCAGGACAAATGACATGCTCATGTACTTGAAGTATTATCAGGAAAAGATTCACATCAACATTGGGTTTTTGGGGGCATTTTAAGATGCAACCAGTTTTGAATACAGTAATCTTGTCAGATAATACTCTTTGTTAAGCAGTAATTTCCTGTGTTTCTATTTTACAGGGAAAACCCGTGATCTACCTGTGCACATATTTACAACTGGAATGGTCCTTGCGGTACTATTTCCGTGTGTCGCTGTAGCTGCCGTGTGCGTCTGTGTGATGTTTAGAGTCGACTTAGTTCTATTTTACAGGAACTTATGCAGAAGAGATGACACTGCTGGAGGTATGACTTGGCTAATGCTGACATTGTAATAAACGCATTGGTTATAAAATAGTGTCTGGTAGGTTTTATAAAACAGTCATCTCCGGGGAAGAGAGAAAATAAATCCAGAATTTTTTGTGAGTAGAAACAGCAAAGAATATGTAAAAGAGAACTTGATGGCCAGGCGCTAAAGTGAGTTTGTTATATACCTGGAGTAGTAACAGCAGGGAAACACCGTGAAGATGCTGCCTCTGGAACTGGTGGTGGAAGGGACACGGTTAGCTGCTTTTCAGTGTTAGGTGCACTCTGTTCTGCCATGTTTTTCATCACAAAGGTTGATGAGTGTGGAGAAGTTTACAATTACCTGTCTGTAAAGAGGATGAGCACTTTGGAGTTGTCAGATGGGCGTGTTGACAGAGATTTTACACCTGACTGATACCTTTCCATGAGATAAAGGTTAAAATGCTTCCTTGACTGTGGAGACAACTGCAGTGTTCATGGGTCTGTCACTAAATGCACTGAAGGAGGAGAGCACACTACCAGCATCTTACAAGGCAGCATTTCTGTGACCTTGACTTAAGGAGCAAGCCTGACAGTTACCCAACTGTGGGTATAATTTTTATGAAAAATGTGGTAAAACCTAATTGCTGTACCTGATTTTCTTAGCCTCCCTTAGTCTCTACATCAGTCACGCTTAGCTCGAATTAGCTGTAGTGATTGGAGATTTCTACGTCACTTATGCCAGCTAACATTTATCTATCTGTTGGTGTTAGCTATCAGTGTGTACAGTGACTTCCAGGGAGGATCTCCGAGAACCTGCACCAGGCTACCCTGGAGGAACTGGTTGTCTGATACTGGGCAATGGATTTCATACTCCTAGAGCTCTTGCTTCTGTAGGGTTTCATGGGCTTTAGTTTGTGCACTCTCTTATGAACTTGGTGTTGCATAGTATCTGGACAGAGAAGCAAAGAAGTACAGTGTAAGGTGCAAAGTTACATGTGCCGCTGTGTCATCCAGACAGCTGTTCTGTGGCAAGGTTCAATTAGATACAACTCAATGTAGTAGACCTGGTCTCTGAACTGGTCCTTGATTTTGTGTTTGTAAATTGCTGCTCAAAGCATGACCAGATGTGACTGACTCATGTAATTAAAAGAATAAATTGGTTTATTCTGCGAGAACCTGCTGTACAGAACTACTCGATACTCTTAGACAAAGAGTAAAATAAAAGTGAAAATCTGCAATATCACTTAGTAGTGTTTTTATTGGGTTATAGATCAATCAGATAGTATATTTCTAATGACTGCTAACAAGACAACAATTGATTTCTTTCCAGATGGAAAAGAATATGATGCCTTTGTGTCCTACCTGAAAGACAGTATTTGTCCTACTGAGGAAGAGAGAGAATTTGCTTTAAAGATATTGCCCATGATACTAGAAGGAAAGTTTGGGTACAAGTTATGTATATTTGAGAGGGATGTATCTCCTGGAGGTGGTAAGTGTTCTGAATACTCTTGTCATTAAATAGGCATATCATTTCTCACAAAGGTGAAAGTCTGCAATTGGAAGGAATTCTGTCACATGTGTTGTGCATGGAAATGCTACTTTTTAGTGTAATCTAGATTATGCACATGCAAAATTTGCATGCATGCATTTTACATAATTTATAGATACATTTATGAATTCATACATATGTACACACGTACCCAGCTGCATATCTTTAATTGCACACAACAAAGATGAGCAGATCAAAAAGCTAGCGTGGAGAAAGGCAAGGTGAGAACATAGATGTCAGATGCTTCACAGTAATAATGCTCTTGCTCTGCTTTTGCTGAGAGTAGGCACCTGTGAATGAACTCACCTTTGCTGCACAGAGAAGCTGGTGTCTCTGGTGCTCATTATTCTCAGGTAACTTGTAAGTTTGTTGTATCTTCAGTGTGGTGGTTGAAACTGTTTTGTGAATGTAATGGATGCCATAACAAAACAGAAATAAGAACATGGAATTTTGTTTCTCTAAAAAGCCTATGCATAGATGTCCTTTTTCAGATGTTTGGAGAACAGAAACTGGGGGATTTAATTGTTAAAAACACAGAACAATAAGGTCAGTCAGCCCTCTTCACAAGGCAGGATTTTGCATCCTTGTATCCATTATGTTTTTCTAACCTGACAGGTGCTCTAGCTCTCCAAAACCATTTTTCTCTAGCTATTCTCTCTTCTTAAGTATTAAGAGAAAGCTGTCTGAAGTGTACAATCCTATTCTTTCAGTAGCTTAAACATATTTCCTTTTCTCTGATCTGATCCATTGTGAATTTATAAAACAGTCTATTTATTTCTATTTACAGGAGCGTTTTGCTGTATTGTAATACAATACAGGTCTTTTCAGCCTCCTCTCAGTTTTCTCTCTTTTAGGTTCCTCCTGCAGTTCGCTTTGCTTTGCCTTTCTCTACAAGGCAGGTTTTCTAGACCTCTGGTCTCTGTAGACCTTGTCCTGTGATGCTGAAGGGAGCACAGGAAGTTGTGCTGGAGAATTCAGTTTGGTGCATGGTGTTTAAGGATATCACCATTTCATTTCATTCATTGCTTGTCATGATGAAGTCATGGATCTAAAACACAAGTGGACCTTATTCTGTCATCACATGCCAGTCTTCTCAGCCTTGGATTGCTGACAGTAGATTTGGGTATTTGCAGATATAAGGGTTACTGAATATTTGCAGAGAGGTTGCTGTTGGTGACTTTCTGTGGAGTCACTCCAGTGGTATCTATCATGAAAGAGCAAAGAGATGTCAGGTTGAAGGAAAACTAAATTTCACTGTCACCTTCTATCCATGTGCTGGGTGACAGACAGCTGTCTAGGGTAGCTGGAAATTTTATGTTGGTTTTTATCTACTCCAGAGAATGAGCTTTGTCCATACCTGAGCTCATTTTCGCAGACAATCTGTAATGCATGTTAGTCTCTTCATAGGGACAGGGCACTTATGTGCTATCACTTTATAAAGAGAATGGTTTTGGTACATGTATAATTAGATAAGGAGTGCCCGTCCTTTCATTTTACGTTAAGAATACATTTATCTTTCATTTGCAGCAGTTGTTGATGATATCCAGTCATTCATTGACAAAAGCCGAAGACTAATCATTATACTGAGCCAGAACTACATTTCTAACAGAGCCATATATGAACTTGAGAGTGGACTGCATAAAGCCCTAGTTGAAAGAAAAATTAAGATCATATTGATTGAATATATGCCTATAAGGGACTACAATTTCTTGCCAGAATCACTGTCTCTTTTACCACCTAAGAAGGTTGTGAAGTGGAAAAAGGATAAATCTCTTCCCGTGAATTCCAGATTTTGGAAGAACCTTCTGTACCTGATGCCAGCAAAACCTACCAAGATAAACACCAAAGGGGAATATAATAATCTCAACCTAGGCTCAGAAGAGGCTCAACCACACACCAAGGGCTGTGACTTTAATGCAGTTGTATAATGATTCTGGAGACATAAGATACTGCGGAAAACTGCATGTTTTGCTAACTAATAGAAGACACAAATCACACGCTTACTTTGGGAAGATCTCTGACTTCGCCTCTTCTTGGAAGAGGCGAAGTCAGAGATGTGAGGAGAATATGGAGGTGGTTGTAGTGGCTACAGTGATGTTAACCCCAATGCTAGCTGCTATCCTAGGGAGAGTTTGATCAGCAATCTGCACAAGGACCGGAAATTCCATCTGCTTAGGACTTACAACATGGCATGAAGCACAACGCAAAACATTTTGATTTCATATTTTCCAATAGTGTGAAATGATAGCAGTTATACTTGCATACTTTCAGAGGCCTCTCAATAAATACATCAGTATTTGCAAAGTGGTATTATTTAGGTGCTCTTGGCTTTGCACTTTGGTATTTCCCAAGGATCTGGCTTGGCCTTAGACTCAAATGGCTCCTGCACTAATGAGCTTGGAATGCAGGCTTTGGGCAGTGTCAAGCAGAAGAACCAAGTGAGAACACAGAAGATGGAGGTTAGAAAAAGTAGGGCAAATTTGACCAGGGCAGGAGTATTTACTACTGACTTGTACAGCTGTTTCCACCCACCTATTTCATTGCAAATGCTGTAAATGCTTATTTTGGCAGAGAGAAGGGAGTGGGATAGAGATAATAGTATTTTGTCCATGAATGCTGATATCTACATTACACCCCAAGATGCCTTCAGGTGAGGGATGTAGGAGATTTATGTAAAATTGAGATCTTTGCTATGTACCCCTAAACCTTTGGAATACTTGTGCTTAGTATTGTTTTTTAGAACAAACTTTGTAATGCCATGTAAAACCATGGTAATCCTCACTTGTTATTAGCTGCCTGGCAGAAAATACTATACATTCCCAGATAAAATGAAACCATATTTCTACCTAGTACCTAGTACCAATGAAGAAAACTCAATGGAAAAGCATTCTGGAAGATCTGTCAGTTTGCTAGGAGACCATCAAGGCTCAGCCCACTCTTGTAATTGTCTTGCATTTAGCTAATGCTTGTTCTTGAATCACAGAACATTAGGAGTTGGAAGGGACCACATCTAGCCCAACCCCCCTGCCAGAGCAGCATCATCTAGATTAGATCATACAGGAACATGTTTTTTGGTGGGTTTTGAAAGTCTCCAGAGAAGGAGACTTCACAACCTCTCTGGGCAGCCTGTTCCAGTGTTCTGTCACCCTCACAATGAAAAAGTTTTTCCTTACGTACACATGGAAGCTCCTGTTCTCGAGCTTGGACCCATTGCCCCTTGTCCTATCACTGGCCATCACTGAGAAGAGCCTGGCTCTATTCTCCTGACACTTACCCTTTACATATTTATAAACATAAATAAGGTCACCCCTCAGTCTCCTCCAAGCTAAAGAGACCCAGCTCCCTCAGCCTTTCCTCATAAGGAAGGAGTTCCACTCCATCATCTTAGTTGCCCTGCACTGGACTCTCTCAAGGAGTTCTATGTCCTTCCTGAACTGAGGGGCCCTGAACTGGACACAATACTCCAAGTGCGGCCTCACCAGGGCAGAGTAGAGGGGGAGGAGGACCTCTCTTGATCTACTAGCCACCTCCCTTCTAATACACCCCAGGATGCCATTGGCCTTCTTGGCNGGCAGCACAACCTTCTGGTGCGTCAGCCACCGCTCACAGCTTGTGTCATTGGTTTACACTGAGCCTTAATTCATGCAGCTGTAGTGGAGGGGCTCTGTTACCTTCTTAGTGCACTTGAGAACACAGTTGGAGTGCTGGATATCATGGAAATATCACAAGATTCATGAGAATGAAGTACTTTTTATTTGTCAGATGTATTGAAATCAAGCATAGTTTCTGACAGATGTTCAGGTAAAGGCTAAATTGGAGGCAACACAGTTAATATGCAGTTTAAAAGGATCAAAAGAATAAGGCACACGTCTCTGGTGTCCTTCAGATCAGCTCCAAGAGGTTTCCCCCTTTCTGTCAGCCAACTAAGGAGCTATTGGGCTGTGACACTTTGGCAATTACCTGGCTTCAGCTTTTACCGAAGAGGATTTATGCTCTGTAGATACGTGTGTCGTTACATTTCCAAGTCTTTCTCTGGGTTCAGTTCTTCTCTACCAATGTTTCCTATGATTTGTAAGCACAGATCAGTTTTAACATTCTCCTGCAAGATTAAAGATTGCCCCTATTTCAGAAATGCCAGCAGACACACTGAGCACATCCACTTCTTGCCCAAACAGCTGACAGAGAAGTTAGTAACTTTCCTGATACTTACCTGAGGTGTTAAGCTTGCTTGTCCACCACATAGGTTCTCATTTATTGTCATCACTGTATTGCCTAACAACATAAAGTGTTAAATATATCATACTACGCATGAGAATATGGATAGTGCACATCATCCGGGGAAAGCTCGGGACTGAGACTACCCTCTATTAGAATCAGCTGCTATAAATTGAGACTGAATCTGCGATGATTGCCTCCTTACCTCAGCCCAGAGAGATGATGGGACTTCATATACCTTCTCTGCCTCATGAAGCTGTACCCTGAAGATTGTGGGACAGTACAGAATTTGACTGCACTGAGGTTTCAAGAGGACTATACATAAGGAAGGTTGAAAGTTAAATGGCATTAACTCCAGGGTTATTGGAATGCCAGCAAAGCAGCCATTCAGGTGTATAACAAACTACTCAACATGTGTAAAGGGGCAGGTATTTTTGCACAGGATGGTATTGTGACACGGTCATTTAACCTCTATAGCTGATCCTTGCTGCCCATGCAGTGGTGAAAAGAGACAAGGGAAATTAGGAGTAAGCATACTTATGGTAACACCACATGTTGTTCTTATTGCTCTTATATCCTGAATTACTGACTTCAGTCAAGGCTTGGAAATGCCTGCTTTGTCTTTACCATGCCCAAGAGAAAAGGAGCTGCTAATATGACTTTTATAGACTATAGTTGTGTTGATTTGCCTAGTCATGAAAATGACAATTTATAAGTGAATTTACATGATGTTGTTTGAGGTAATGGGCCATTTCAGTGATTTACACTTCTTTCGTTTTCCACTTTTACACCTAATAAAAATTTTTTTACCCCTCTCCACATCTGTGACTTCCATTTTTGCTGCAGTTAGACGGCAGTAAGTGTCAAAATCAAAATTACAGTAAGAAGAAAAAAATGCAAGACAAAGCAAGAGTGTGGTTAGACCAGCTCTCCACACTCAATAAATGTCTCATTTGTACTGTAGAACAGTTTAAACAAAGACAAACCCAAACCAGCAACTGGAATATGCGATTTCCCAGAGGAGGAAGCAAATGGGAACAGTGAGCAGGCAGCTGTTTTAAGTCACCAGTCTTGAAGATTCTTGTCTCTCTTGCACGTGCTGTGGGAGCATAGTCTGTGCCTGCATTCTTTTTAGTGTGCCTGGCTGACCATGCTCTACCACAAATAATGCAGGCTGGAAGAAGAAAAAAGTATCGAAGAAGTCTTCTTGTCTATTGATAATTTGAATGTAAATGTTGGGAAGTATTGGGACTGTTGTATATAGCGTCAGTACTATAGTGTAGAACCATATAAAGGGCTGGAAATAGAGGAGGTTTGTGTGTTGTAGCTGTCCATGTCCCCTGTCCTGTGTGCACACCTTCAGTGTCTGCACCAATTCTGGAGAGGCTCTTTGGGTGAAGGGATCCCTCCAAATGGACACAATGTCTAGTTCCATATCCATTAATTTCTTCCTCCATTATAATCTGAGTTCTTTACAGAGATAGGAGAAACAGGAGTAAATCCACCCCCCCACCCCTGAGCTGTCAGCTAAGACTAAAAAAGCAGGAGAATTGCAGAAGGGCTGGAAGACAAAGGGAGACAAAGGGGTCACAAGTAGCGTTCTCCTCTGTCCCTCCAGTTCCATTGAATTATGAGGGGAGAAACAGGAGGAGCCAGCATATCAATAACTGGTTCTAAGCCTGGTGTCACCGCCAGGATTTTGGCTTTTTTTATTATGGGTTGGTCTGCACCACTCTGGGCCCACTGAGGACAGGTCTCAAAGAGGAAAAAGGATTTTTGCACAGGAGTTAGCAGGGCTCATTGAAAGGTATTTAAATTAGATGTGGAGGGGGAAGGGGATAAAAGGCTCTCTAGAGAGAAGCCTGAGGGTGGCATGCCAGTATCTGTGGGATAATGTGCTAGTGAGGTCCTTGGTCTGCCTTCTCAGTGAAGGTAGGAGATGGAGAGCCATGCGCCAGCAAAGACACAAAGGTTACTGACCATGCGAGGACAGGTAGGAATTAGGGCTTCTCCCCTCAAAAAGGTGATGGGATCAGTAGCCCAGCTGAAGTGCATCTACACCAATGCAAGCAGTACAGGAAACAAGCAGGTGGAGCTGGAAGCCACTGCGCAGCAGGTAAACTATGATATAGTTGTAATGACAGGAACGTGGTGGGATGTCTCCCATGAGTGGAGTGCTGCGATGGTTGGCTGCAAACTCTTCAGAAGACATAGGCAAGGAAGGATAGGCAGTGAGGTGTGTCTCTGTTAGGCGGTGGTTTGATTGTTTAGAACTTAAAGGTTAGTGATTATAGGGTTGATTTTTTTGGGTAAGAATCAATGGAAAGGCCAATGAGGCAGATATCATAGTGGGATTTCTGTTACAGACTACCCAACCAGGATGAAGAGGCAGACGAAATACTCTAAGCATCAGGAAGAAGTCTCATGATCACTAGTCTTTGTTCTTGTCAGGGACTTCAACTCACCGGATGTCTGCTGGATATACAATATAGCAGAGAGGAAAGAGTCTAGGATGTTTGGAGAGTGTGGAAGATGACTCCTTGACAAAGTCAGTGAGAGAACCAACAAGGAGAAGGCATACCACTGGATCTGCTGTTTGTTAACAGAGAAGGACTTGTGGGTGATGTGACAGTTGGAGGCTGTCCTGGGCACACTGATCATGAAATAAGGGATGCACCTTATGCACTTGGCAAGGTTAATATGCTGTACATGTCAGGCCTAAAGGAAATACACTGTTGATTTTTGCAGGATGGCTCAGAATTCTGTGTGACATCCAGAAATTAGTAGATTGATAGTAGAATCAAGTCACTAAAGGCAAGAAAATAAAAATTTGCAGGTATGAAGATAGAATCATGAGTCTGGACTGGAAAGGCTACTCTAGAACCGTGGTTATATAAAGTTGTCCTTTTCTATCTTAATTTTTTAGATAAAGTGAAAAAAAAAAAACAAAACAGAAAAAACCACACCAAAACTTTATATTTAGAGATGACTACATTCTGCCTTGCACAGAAGAGAAAACTTTTACATAGTTAAATCCTCTATAAATATAAAGTTTGAAATGTTGCCTTTCCTAGTGAGATACTTGTGATGTAGTTGAAAAGTATTCAGTGTTTGGAAAAAGAAAATTGCGTTTTTGGGGAATAGTTTTCTGATCGAGCAGCTGTAATTAGATAAAGTTCCTGGGTGAAACAGAAGTTACCAAACTTTCTGCACTAGCGACAAGTTACAGAAAATACAAAATGAAATAAAGGCTTCAGAAGATTCTATTCCAGTTTTGATCAATTCATGACAGCTTCCTGTGATTCAATCCAAATTTCCTGAAATTCAGTGAAAGCAGCTGCAGATAGACCACAATAGTCTCAGTTTTTAGTTTCATTGTCAGCTAAATATATGAACAAGTCACCACGGGGATTTGTCTCTTACACTGCCTTGTATCATCTTCCATCTGTCCTCTGTTGGTGAGATAGAATATGTACAACAGCAAGATATACCACAGTTCAGTGTAATATATATTTTTGGTTGTTACCTATCAAATACAAAAATAATAGAGTTCAGTACATTGACAGTTTAAGGTGTTTTTGAAAGACAGATAGATTCATGGCTTGTTCCTTAATTCTTTTGACCACTATCATTAAGCCAATTTCAGTCACATGCCCGAGACCTCATTTAAGTATGTGGTCACAAAACTGTTTATGTGCATTACAGGAAATTGGCTGGCTTTTTGCCTACGGTGGATGTATGCTGTTCCATACGAGGTTCCTAAACTATTTGCAATGCCATACAAATATCTGGCTTTTGTAGAAACAGTTGAGCAAATTTGGAAGTGACTGTGTCTGTCATGAAGAGCTGTCAGTACATAATAATCCGAATATCCCTAGCAAAGAGGACTCTTTTAAAGTGCTAGCCAATCTTTTCTAATTAACCACCAAAGATAGTGAGATTTGAAAAGATTTGAAAGGCTTCAGCTGTGAGTATTTGCTTTGGTCTTTCTCTGTCAGCTAGTGATCTATTCAGTTACTGGCTTATCCAAAAGACTTCTGGTGCACTAGCCACATTACACCACAATGCCCAAGGCAGAATGCACTTAGGTGCAGCTAATTTGTACTAAATAACACAACCTTCCCTTGACTGACGGGAGTAATAGGTGAGTAATCTCATTGCTCTGTTAACTGCTCTAGGCTGTATGCCATTTCATGACTATATAATCTAGTACTAAATGAACAGAGGGTCATGTTTAGATGTTGTTCAGACACTTCCTGTGATAGCAGGACCAACACCACTGACTCAGTGCAGAAGGTAATCGGAACGGAAGAGTTCTAACCCACTCGGTGTTAACCATAGATGGGCAGAGGAGGAGGTGTAAATGTGTTAAGACGGAATAGTACAAGAAGAGTAGAGGCGTAGTCCTCCCAGCATGCACACTGAGACGCTTTCCCCCTGCTTCCTGGCTGGCAAAACGCTTGAGCAAAAGCAAGATGGACAATGTCAGATATGGACTCCCACCTTGACTTTCCATGGGTGTGGGTAGGCACAACTTCCTGGAGATATAGTATAAAAAAATGTGTTGAGTGGGAGGGTGAGCAAGTGAGTGAGGGTAAGGTGGGGTGGGGGGGGAAGAGAGGGAGCATGGTGGGTATTCTGGAGCAGCCCTTTACCCTTTCCTTTATAAACATGCCATTGCAGCAAAGGATAAAGATGAACTTAAGGAGTACTGGTGTGCAAGGCTGTTTTATAGCATATGTATTACTTTCGTAATAGTAATCAGAGCAGAGGCTCAGCCAAGTATTTGGTACTGGTTGACAAGATTTATATCCAGTGTGGTAACCAGTATGACATACCCCCTCTGGCAGCGCAGCCTTCTACAAAAACTATGTGATTGCTTCTTCTGTTGTATTTCTAAGAGCTGCACTAAAGGTTGGACTGCTCTACTTAATCTTTTTAATGTAATAAACCTATTACTTGGAGAATATGGCAATAAGTACTTAAAATAAATGAAGTGTGGTTTGTGTCTGTAAGATGCGTCTTTGGGAAACAACCGTCTTCTCTTTCTGGTAGTCTGAGCAATATAGCTTGAAGGTAGCATGGGCTTGGTGTTATCTGTGTTGGACTCTGTAATTCCCTCAAGGGAAGAGGAAAGTAAAATTTTGGGTTTTTTTTCTAGTTAGGACATGTCATAAAACCTAAGTCTTCGTACTAAAGCCTACAGAGATACACTGGAGCCTGTTGTAACTCATAAACCAAACATATATTTTGCACTGGGGTAAAACACTGGTATTTTAGGATACATTCACCAAGTTTGGTGTTCAGTAGGCTCTGTTTTGGAAAGAGCAGAGATAAACACATGGTAGAAGCTGATTCTATATATAACTGATCCTCTATCTCCAAATGCTCAGGACCCAGTATAACCAGCTGTTAACTGGCCATTGCCTAAGAGTGTGTGTATAAACAGAAGCAACATTGAAATCACCTGTTATATAGCAAGAAGCCTTTTTTAGCTTCTTCTTGTGGAAATAGTGTAATTGACCCAATTTGCCCTAATGAGAGTGAAAGTCATTCCAGAGAAAAAGAGAGTCCTTCGGATCTTGAAAAAAGTACAAACTGATGGACCTATATATGTGATATCTGCTGAAATAGGGCGAAGTGGGATCTGAATTGATAACAAAGTGCTCTCAGAAGTTTTTTATGTAGTTTGAGCCACTCTGCAGCCTGTTTTTTATGGGTTTCACATCAATACAGGGAGCCTGGAAGAGGGGCTGGGCCACGTGAGACTGTATATGCTCAACTTCCCTGGCTGCCTACCAGGTCCAAGGGAGAAGTCATAGATAACTCATAATCATCAGGGCTTCTCTTTTCTCCTTCTGCCACATTTTCTGACACAGAAATTAATGGTATGTCACAGCGTTCTCATAGTGCTCACTCACAGTGGGAGTGGATGATAGCTGAGGAGACTAAGGGTAAGGAGATCTCATCTCTTATAGTGAATGTTATTCTGTATTGGGCTGAAATGCAGCTTTTTGGTAAGTTTCAGTTATTACGCTCTCTTTTTTGAACCATCTGGTAGCAGCATTTGTGTAAAAAATAAAGAATCTTTTATCCTTCCAGCGCTTAGATGAAGCAAACTAGGAAGTCCAATGCATTTTTATACACATAGCAAATAAAAGATTTCAGAACTGAAAAGGCTTTGATCTTTTTCTATGGAGAAAGTTTTTTCCCTTGTTATTTTTACAAGAAAATGACCCGGAAATTTTGAACCTAACGCAACTAAACTGAGAAAGGAAGGGACGATGACTGTGTGGTAGAGGAAATTCCTGTAAAGGAAACAGACTCAGCACAGTGCACAGCTAGATCTAACCACAATTCTTATCATGTAGTGTTAAGATCTGCAGGTAAGATTTTCAGATAATTTTATTTTTTTTTAATTATAGCTTTTAGCTTCAGATTTTTAGCTCTTCTAACCCCATCTGCTCTACAGGTGAGTTGGCTTTATTGTCTTCGAATGTGCATTTGAAAGTAAACTGGGTTTAATTCTTAGGTCAGACTAAACAGTAGTGTCTTAGTAAGTACCTTCATTAGTTTTTTTTTTTTAATTTTTTCTTTTTGAATTGTAGATGTGGTGAAGCTTTTTTCTTCTGTGTGACTATTACTAATCTTACTCTTAGACTAAGTTTGTCTTTCCATTGATGTAATTCTTAGACAAGACACAGGAATTGATAGCTCATGCTGAGGCAGTTTTCATCAGAATCAGAATAGTTGATTGCAAGATTGTGGTATACCATTCTTTACTGGACTTCAGAGATGTCATGAAACTTGATGCAGCTTTCAATAAATTGATTTTGATTCCAAAAGGAATCAAAATAAATTTATTGATTTCATAACATTTTGATGTGTATTTACACAAAATGTTATGAAATAGAAATTTACTGTTTTCTTGCAAGAGTCCTTTAGGAATTGAAACATAGACAAAATAATACACTTCTTATTCTTGTCTCTTACATATTTTTACTACAGGGAGTTATGTTTAGACCACATTAGTTTCCTTTGTATATAAGTTACTTTTCGATTAAATAGCAGCCTAAATCCTTAGCCTAAGGATATGATAATATGGGCGTGTAGAAGGCAGGAGAAAGCAGAAAGACTTGACAATACATTGCCTAGAGCAGAGTACTTTCTTTTTTCTGACAGATACTGACCAAGATAAAATGAGTCACTGAATATCTTTTGTGGATGAATCACCTTGAGATCCTCTGCACTGCAAATACACCAGAGTGGTCAGTTTAAGATGTTCCTGTTTCAGGTACTCCGCTCCTTTGATGATTGCTGTCTGCCTCTGCTGAGAATGTGTGTGTGTCTTCTCATCAAGCAGACTTGCAAGATGACATTTCTTAACTCCCTGATTCCTGGCACAGGGGTAGTTGGGAAGTAAATGCTTCCACTGATATTCTTGTGCCATGGTACTCCTGTTCTGAACCAGGACACTCCTCATGTAGCTTCTGATGGATTAATAAATTGAACTTGGTCACCAAAAAAGACCAGAGCTGCCACAGAATGAGGTATTTAGTGTTTTTCTGGGAGCAAGGAAGAGGGGACCGGAAAGGATTGAGAAGTAGATGAGACCTTGCCCTTTTGGCAACAGTGACCCCTTACATCAGCTCACCTACTGAAGGGACTGCAGCACTGCATCACATGCAAGGCCCTTGGGTCCTGCTTGCACCTGGCACCAGTGTGCCTTTTGCACATGGGCTGATGGATGACATAATTCAAAACATCATCCTCTGTTTGCTACATTATCAATAGGCACAGAATGACGGCCCTAATGAATGCCTCGAGAGAGTTCTTTACAATTGTCCTAAGTCGAGATTGCTAAGAGTCAGGTTCCATTAATATTTTTCCAGGGGATAAGAACTGTTCTTAAAATTTATGAGGAGATTTGACTAGTACTGGTAGGAAGCTGTTTCTTTATTCAGACTTGGCTTGGAGTTTCAGGGTGATTTTCAAAGATTTTTGGGGAGATAACAGCTGGCAACAGCCAATCTGTAGCAAAGCACCAGGATGAGTTAGTTCAAATGAGTTAACCTACTCAATGTGACCTCTGAGTGTAAAAATAGATCATTCCGTTCACTCGCAAGGAATAAAGACATCCTGCAGTGAAGGGTGACTAACGTGCTCCTCTCTATACTCGCTCCTCTAGAGTGGGGGTTACCTTCACCTCTCATGCTAGCTCTCTCGAGGTCTGCCTGTATGAGTTGTGTCTGATTTGCATGGCGTGCCAACAGAGAAAGGACTAGGCTTTGCCCAACCTTTCCTTTTTTCCCCTTCATCTGACTCAGTGCCTCTCTGGCAGCTGTGCAACTGCAGAGTCACTCTGTGGCTGAGAGAAGAAAAAGGCTCCATGAGGTCTCAGTTGCACAACGTGAACGTCAGCAAAACACATGGCCTTTATTCACCGAGATCCTGAATCAGGCACTCCAAACATGTCAGTCACAGGCGTTGTGTATGTTCTTACTAAATACCCAAATTAACCATGGATGTTGAATATGCATGCTTGACAGCCTGCCTTCCCTCCAGCCCTGTGGCTGAGAAGGCTCTGGGACACAGATCTAACCTCTTAGTAGGAGAGGCAAAACCCTTTATACAACAGGGTTTGTGTTTTCGTCTTGGACAGGATGCTATAATATATGGGTCTGTGTGCACCTGAGAGCTTTGTGGACCTGCTCCCAAATCCCCCGGGTGTTCCCAGCCTTAGCTGGCAGATGGCACACCACAGAGCTGATACCTCAGGACAGTGTGGCTATAACCTTGTTCAGCAGGTCTCTGCTAAGGTCATTCAAGCAGTGTACCACAGCACTGTGACACAGAAGCGAGGCCTGATGTGGCACATGCAGGGAAGTCATGGAGCAGAAGGGATTTTTAGGTTGCTCTGCTCAGCCTAGCAGACATCTCACAGTGTAACCATTTTAGTTGGTAACAAAGCCCCATAGGAGCATGTCTTGGGTGAAAGAGTTAGAACTAAAGACCTGGTGTCCAGGCAGTATGTGCTTTGAGGGTTTTACTTATGCACAGTTCTGTTCCTGCCCCTTGGACTCAATGCTATTTGCAGCACATCTTAAGATTTGGTTTAATCCCAAAGGAATCTAGTTGACCCACTCTGAACTCATTGCCCTTCAAGATACAGCAGATCTCCATGTTTTTTTTGTGTGCCAGTTATGCTTTTCTCAGACTGTTGCCGATAGTTGTCATTAACTAAAAGCCGGTTTTGTTACCTGGTATCTTTCCACTCACTGTAGAAGACAAGTTCCTCTTCTAACAGCAGCAGCTGCTGAAAGACTTGCATTTCCACACTACATGTGGAGTTCTGCATTACTGTAGGTATAACTTGGAAATCTATCTGCAAGCAACTGTATGTGAGATGTATTTAAGGAGACTCTTGCATATTCTTGAATATCACCCATCCTGCATCTGTGTGAAATAGCATGAGCAGGAAGAGCACTGCAAACTCTGATTTTAAAAAGCACAAAACCTAGGAAATCCTGTCTGCTAAGTTTTATGTAAGAGCTACATAATGAAATATAGAATTGCCTATCTATTTTATAGGTGTATTGCCTATAAAAAGTATCTGTTTTCCTCTTTTACAGAAAGCAAGATGATTCTTGAAAAAAATGTCTCAGAATATCAACTAAAATCAATAAAGAAAGTCATGCTCACTTTGCTCTGGATCCTAGCATCTTTTGTCAGTGGGGCAGAAGTTAGAGAAATCAGTTTGCCAGGTAAGAGTTTGTATCAGTGATGTGTTGGTGTTTGTGGTGCTTTCAGCTGAGAAAAGTGGATCCGCTGTATGCCATGCATTCATGAGATTTTCAGGCACCTGATCGTGCTTGTTTCAGGCAAACATCTGTTTCTGGGCTCTCTGCGAGGTTTTTAAGCATTGGTAATACAGTTTACCATGTGTATGGTTGAAAATTCAGTTCCCCAATGAAAATAAAAGGGTAAATGTGAAGGAGTATTTTGAGGAGTGGAGCAAATTAATTGCTTCTGTGACTCTCTGAAGTCTCCAGCTGCTTGTCCAGTCCTGTCACAGGAGGGACAAGAAAGGCAGGGTGAGGCTGATGTACCAAAGTCTTCCCCTCACATGATCTATCTCGAGGAGCATGATCCAATTCAGTTCTCAGAGAGAAACTGAAACTGCAAGGAATCTCCCAGGTGGGCAGGTGAGGAACCGAAGAATTCATGCCCTTCCTTCTGCTGAAATGAAATCCTTCCATGCTTTCAAGGGTTACCACATCCTGACTGTCAGGAGGGGTTACACAGCAAGGTTGGTCAGCCTTTAGAGGATTTGGGGTTAGGATGGGTAACCAAGGCTTTCAGAATCCAAACATTTGTCTAATTCTAGTGACAGCAACTGAAATATAAGAGCAGAAATATTTGAGATCAGTGAGACGATAATGCTTTTCAATCATACCCTAAATAGGAGGTGTGGTGTGCAGGCTCTGCTTCTTCAGGTTTATGTCAATCCCTTCTCCACTCTGAGGAGAGCTAGAGGAGCTGCATCTGCTCTTCTACAGGGTTGAGGTTTAACAGGTTAGCACCCCTATGAAAACCTTCAGTTCACTAAAAATCTGAAGCTGTTTTTACATTAGGCTTTTGAAAAAGGCCAAATAAACCTTTGGAAACCTTTGAAAAAACATTGACAAATTCCACATTTAAGGAAATAATTTCTGTATCAGACTGGCATCCAGTCACAGAACAAAACATTTATCACAAAGAAAGGAAAAGTTCTAGTTTTGTAATATTCCTCCTTTATTTTCTTTTCTCATGTTGACATTGTGCCCTTTCAGGTGGTACTGATATCTTCTTGTCCTGCTTTTCAGGATGTTCCCATGTTGAACCTCAAATACAATATCGTGCAATTAGTGGTGAGGATTTTGTGTTACAATGCCCTTTACCAGATAGAAATGCTACCCACATTTATAACAACTCACTTCTGAAACAACATAAGGTGAAATGGTTCTGGCGTCAGAAAGGTGAAGAGCCACTGAAGGCTATAAAGGAAAGCTCTAATCCTGCTCTACAAGGAGATACCCTTTGGTTTAAACCAATAAGGGACAGTGCTTCTGGAGTCTACATCTGTATGATATGGTATGTAATGGAGCAAAAGGCTTATATATAAATAATATATGAGAACTAATAATTTGGTGTATTAAATGTTTAATTTTTTATTTTTCTACATCACTCAGGGAGAAAATCCCATGTCTCAAAATTGTTTTGGAGGTTCAGACAAAGAAGGCAGCAAAATGTTCACTTTATGATACAAATACGCTGTATCTTCTTGCTCACAATAGGAATTCAATAACTTGTCCTGGGACAAAATGCTACAGCCATATACAAAAGCCAGATGTAAAATGGTACAAGGTAAGAGGTGCTCTCTTGGGTGTTCAAAAAAGCTCAGTAATGGTATAGCTTTAAGTCTGGTTAATGCTCATATGCCCTAGGTTCTTGAACTCCTCCTTGGCAGACAACACAACCTGAGAAATTTAACCCATAAGTAGAATCTTGAATTGCTATATATTGAGTCTCTAAGTAAGAGTTTCAAAGAAATCTTCCACACCCAAAATATGGTTCTGTAAAATAGAAGCCTAGAAGCCTCATGAGACCTCACCTGGAGTACCGTGTCCAGTTCTGGAACCCCCAACAGAAGAAGGATATGGACCGGTTGGAGAGGGCCCAGAGGAGGGCCACAAAGATGATAAAGGGACTGGAGCACCTTTCCTATGAGGACAGGCTGAGAGAGTTGGGGCTGTTCAGCCTGGAGAAGAGGAGGCTCCGGGGAGACCTTAGAGCGGTCTGCCAGTACCTCAAGGGGGCCTACAAGAAAGATGGGGAGAGGCTGTTCAGTAGGGCCTGTTGTGACAGGACAAGGGGTAATGGTTTCAAAATAGAGGGCGGGAGATTTAGATTGGATATTAGAAAAAAGTTCTTTACTGTAAGAGTGGTGGAGCACTGGAACAAGTTGCCCAGGGAGGTGGTGGATGCCGCATCCCTGGAGACGTTCAAGGCCAGGTTGGATGAGGCCCTGAGCAACCTATCTAGTTGGGGGTGTCCCTGCTTCTTGCAGGGGGGTTGGACTAGATGACCTCTGTGAGTCCCTTCCATCTCTAATCATTCTATGATTCTATGATTCTAAATGCTTTCTCTTCAGCTAACAAATTGAAGTAATTGAAGACCAAAAATATTTTTTTAACAAAACTGACATATGATTGACATTAGAAATTTAAAGTGTGGTTTTGACATCTGAAATTCTGAAGATATCAGATCTACCAAAGGAAAAGTTTCTTTGTTAGAAACAAAATCATTTTAAGATTCATGTTTCAAATTTTTCTTCACAAGATGACTGTTTTTAATGAAACACTTTTTCACTAAATCCTTACTGACTTACTCTTTTTCAAATGACCACTAAAATACTTACAATGTAAAATTGATTCTTATTGTGTTTGTAGGGATTGTAATATGCCACTTAAACCTGTATACATGACAAAATGAAAATTTCTGCAATTTCAATTGTGCATCTTATTACCCTGCTATTAATTACATTATTTATTCTGTCAAGTAGAATTATGATCTAATCAAAGTTACTCTTCATTTACGTTCAAACTTTAAATGAGGTATATCTTTACCTGCATATTGATCTAAAACTCACTGAATTTAAGGAGATTCTTTCAATTTGCAATTAGAAGATATTTTTCAGGAGTTTGATTCAAGGAATATTCTTAGTGGACTTAGAGAATGTCACTACACCAAGCTGAAAAATAGGCGTACTTTTCAAAGACCAGTCAATTTTCATCCTTTAAAAAGTAGTGGAAGTGTCATTCTCAGACATCTCAAAGCCCTGATTTACTTCTGAAATAATGTTAAAATGTTTCACAATATTTTATTTACAAAATAAAGAATACTCTGTCCATCCAAAAAGCATTCATTTTTGTTGCTCTTTAGTTAGAGGAGTTTAATTTACATTAGGTTCATCATTTCACATTTCTCTCAGCAACCACATATTTTAAATATTTGTTTTTAAAGACAATGGTATTCACATATTATGGACCCCATTTTTTTAATATAACTTCAGTGTAAAGAGTTTGTCTTAGCCCCACTTCGATGGTAATCCAATCCAAAAAAATTTGAAATATAATTAGGTAACAGCAATGAAAAGCAAGAACAAGCAAACTTACAATTTCTTTATATTCTTTTATTTTCATTAGGATGGTAATCAGGTAAAATATAAGAAAAGCAGAAAGAGCCTAAAGCTTAAGCACAATGAAATCTACTTGAATCCAACCTATGTCACAGATGCTGGAATATATGTGTGTGATTACGCTCTCTATGACAACACTACTGAGTGGACATTGAGAACAGTGGTAACAGTAAAAGTAATTGGTGAGTAATATAGTAACTCAAAATAAAATACCTCAAATAAAGTATGTTTTCTCTTTTCTTTCCTACCCTATTTAGGTCTTCCTTTCAGGCCTTGGTTCTGAAAAACCCATAAATTGGGTTAACCACATAATCATGAAATCATCTTCCAACTGTTCTGAGGACATCTTGGGACATTGAGTAGAATATTCCATGTTCAATAAGAAACATTATGCATACAGTGCTATGATTTTCAAGATGCACTTCTGTCTTGGATTTATTGTACTTCCCAACAGTGGGGATCAAATCTGCAGAGGAATTTAGATCTCTTGATCTGGGAGCAGAATCAATGAAGCTTCAGCTGGTGCCAGTGTTCTCTGTGTACCGTGTGGAGAGTGTTAGGAAGGCAATGCTAGAGAGATCTGCCCATCTTCCATGTAACTTTTGAACAGCAGAGGAAGTGGGAGACCTGTGAACAATCCAACTAAAAAACAAGTCACTTTTGTGTTGCATGTGCTGTTTGGGGGGAAGCCTGCATGATCTATTCTTTCAGGCTTTGTATGGATTACTAAATAAAACTAAACAGAACTCAGTGATATGGCATGGCCTTATATTATCCTTCAAGTTATGGTGATCTTCCCCGTAATATTCACTGTCCTCTGCTGCCTTTCAGGAGAAGCCTAGATACTGCCTGGTGGTGTGCTGTTGAGTATGTCAACACTGTGTAGGGGAGCATGCCAGCAACTTAGGATCACAAGCCAGGAGATTCAGCTTAGTTTGCTAGATGAGAGATGCCTTACGCTTTTCTCCAGAGTTCGGTGTGACTGAGTGCTTTAAGACACTCATGAGAGACTCCTGTCACTCCAGTCAATCACAGGTCCCAGAGGAAAGCATAGCCACACCTATTCTATATCTTGAGCTGGGTGGACCCAATACAACTGTTTCTGTATGACAGTGGCACAGGACTTATTCTCAGCATCCTGGTGGAAAGTGGGCCAGTCTGTGGAAAGGAGCACAAGCATTAGGGAGCAGAAGAAAGGTGTCAGGTGAGGCAACCTGGTTCTGTTTTCTAGTCAGGACAGCAGTCCTATGAAATTCTGTAGTATAGTGAGGAAAGCACCCCTCTGAAATAGCTGCTCCCTCTTTTGCAGCTGTTTGATGCACTTAGTACTTAAAAGTCCTGGGAAAAATATATACATCCCACCAGGACAGGGCCTGGAAACTATGTCTAGAAACCAATTTGAGAGACCCGTGTGTGCTGAGTTATAGTGGCTGGTGCTCTTTCACTCCTTGCTGGATATGTTCCTGCAATACTTCCCAAGCAGGCACCAACTAGCTCTGCATTTAGAATCATATCATATTAGAATCACTTGGGTTAGAAGAGACCTTTAAGACCATCGAGTCCAACCACAGCCATTCTGATCTGTCTGAGCATGAGCTAACATACGTTGCTTCTTACTTTTTTTCCCTCGCTACAGAGCACAGTCAGAAAAACACTTGAAAGGTGCCAGGTACACATACACTCATCCTGAATCTTGCATGCATTTCTCTACCGTGGCACGGTTTTAATAAAAAAGTGTTGTGTGGTACCATTTCCTGCAGTATGGGGCTTTCCAAGAATACGAGATCTGTGGCTTTTAGCCACTTTGGGCTGCTTTTCTGGAGCCTGGGTAATAGCTTAATAGGTTGTGTAGACTGTGGGTGTCATTATCTGTGCCCTTTGGCATCCCTTTCTCTGAAAACAAATCAGGGTTATCATAATGCAAGTACCTGTGCGGTGCATTGGATGTGATCTAGGTGTGTGCGCTGTATGAACACTTCCTGGTTGTGGAGTGGGGCTTGGCAGGCAACTAATAGGAGGTTTGCATCCTTTGGGGGAGTTGTGCAAGGCAGGGGTCTAATCTCTGAATCCTAAATAACCTTAATGCAGGATAGATGCTGAGCTCCTCAACTCATTTAAAATGGCAAAGACTCAGAGCAACAGAGACGGCAGGTCTTTAAGTAGATACGTAAGTTTTGTGGTCAAAGCTCCCTGTGTGCTCTCAGGCACCTTGACAATTATAAATCATCTTCTTGGACTTAGGTGTCAGAATTCCACCTAATATTTGAAAATGTAAATTTTTCTCTTTTGCACTGATGGTATGATTATAGCTATTAATAGTATTCCTGTTAATTGCAGCAAAAAACACTATGCATCCACCAAACTTCTTGTATCCCAGTGGTGTGGTGATCCTCGAAGCAGAGCTTGGTAAGTTTCAATTCCTCATCTGAAAGTGAAATAATATGTTTAAATAGATAATGATAGATCTTGATAAAGCAAAACAGCTTTTCTTTCTAGGAGTATGAGAATGTTACAGAAAATTGGGTTTCCTCCTTGATATATACCTTTGTGGGTATTAAAGGAGGCATCATGTTTTATGCAGATCCCAGGCTACTTAAAAGAAAAATATTCTGGTGATCTCCATGCATGATTTTCCTGTGCTAATTTGTTCCAGGGAAGCCACTTGAATTGGAGTGCCGTGTACAGTTTGGGTTTGAAAGAGTTTCTCTGATGAGGGTAACATGGAAAAGAAACAGCAAAGAAAATATAAATGAGAAACTGAATCAGGAAACGAGGTAAGAAAAAACCCCAAACTAGTCTGATTACTACTGCAGTCAGTATCTGTAAAATTCCTTCTACAGCAAACAGCTTCACTGATTACATTTTACTGAAAGAAACCGGGAGGGCTCTGTTCTGCAACACAGCTACGTGTATGCGCATAGCATGTGACAGGTGTGTGCACTTCACATACAGAAGTGCATATTCATGTCCACAAAATAAAAGTTTCAAAGTTCCTGCTCAATCATGAACATGATGTGAGGCACCTTTGGGACCACCCAGAGACACCTGTAGTTGTAGCTTTCAAAGAGAAATGCTGAAACTCAGAAACCCTAATTATTCTTGAATGGTTGAAGACACAGACCTGTTCCCTACAACCCTCGCTTAGCCACACATGGATTCCACTTACCTCTTCATTTTCTATACTTCCATCCCTTCTATCCGTCTTATTTTGTCTGTATATCTTGTCCTTAAGCTTTTTTCTCCAGTGCAAGAAGCAGCACTGCTCAGTCTTTCTGCTCAGCTAGTCCTCTCTTAGGGCTCCTTTTTGAAGTCTAACTTCCCTGCATTTGCCCTGGGGTGAATCTTTTACATCCTAGCAAAACACAAATAATCTTATAGAACTCAAAGGGTGCTATGTATTTAAAACTAGGCAAGTGCTTAGGTTATTTTGCTGAGTTGGTGAATTAAGAGTAAACTTTTTGGTTTGCAGACCTTTGACATTAGCATTTTCTTACAATGCAAAAAACCAAACGGAAATTCAAACCAGAATATTTCATCGCTGCTGAAAGTTGAAGCTGAATGTTAAGAAGTTGCAAGCTCCTCTTTCTTTGTATTTAAGACATTTGGGGATTGTGTGAGTGACCAGCAAAGGTATCATGTAAATGCATATTATTTTTCTCTCTAGAGTTTATCCAGAAGGTTTAAAGGGGCACACACTTCTGCATGTTGCGAAACTGAAAGAAGTTACTGAAAGGGATCTCAGAAGCAACTTCACATGCTTTGCTGAGAATTCAGTGGGGAATGCCACTGCTGTGATCCAGCTGAAAAAAAAGCAGACAGGTAAAACTATCACTGGATGGGTATTTGCCCTTGAGGACACATTTTGATTTACACATTTTTATTTGATTTATGCAATGCTAGAATTTCATTCCCTATTGACGCTGGCTTTTTATCCAGCTGCAGAATTATCTTGAAGCTAGATGGGGAAAGTTTGATTAGTCAGGTGTCTAGGAAGGTACATAGATTTGAGGACTGTTCGGAAGGATGGGAGTATCTGGGGACTTAGTGCAGGCAGGTGAGCCAAGTGGAAGCTGGAGACTAACTGGGAGGAAGAAGAGGAGATTAGTATCCCTGAACATTAATAGACAATTTACTAAAATGAAGCAGAGCAGCTGTTGAAAGCCATAGTATTCCTTGCTTTTCGTAGGACATTTCTGTTTGTTTCCCCAGTCCTTCCCACACATGTTTCTAAGATGCTACCATAAATATTATGAATGTGGCAGCCTTCCAAGCAAAGGCCAAAACCATAATCAATGTGGAAATTAAAACACTGAACCATAGTTCACAATGGAGATTCATCACAGAAGTGGCACATGTTGTCTCCATCAGGGCAGTGTGGACAGCTGTGTGCATTCTGATGTGACTTTTCCATCTCAAGCAATGACAACTGGCCTCATGGGCCTCAGGCCTCACTGGCCTCACAGGCCTCACACCTGCTGAGTGTGCCACAGACCACTTTCTCCGTGCCTTCTGTCACGGATTGGCTTTTCATGCCATCAAGGACATACCATTCAAAAATGATTCCTGATAGTATATACTGAACCTCTCCGCTAAGATTTGCAGCTAATTGTGTTCCCGACTTCTCTAACGTTTGCCAGCATGACAAGAATGAAGATTGTGAGATGGTTTGCTCCCATTTCTGGACTGGGTTTTTCATCTAAGTGTCAGCATTATTTTGGCAGACCTCAATAATGATAGTCCCTTTTCTTTCTACAGTGTTTCGCTTATACGTACTATGCAGTGCCATTTCTACTCTGTTTGCATTCCTTTTGTGCACTGCCTTTATTTACCAGCACTGGATTGAAATAGTGCTGATGTATCGAAGTTACCTGGTCCACAACAAAACTACAGGAGGTAAGAAACATTGTATAACATTAACTTTCTCCAGTTTTTCTACTGTCTTTTGCCATGTGGATTAATCTGCTGTGAATTACCCATTTAATTATATTATCTGAATGACCCCATACTCTTTGAGCTGACACAAAATATGTTAAAGCTAGCAAGGAAAGGAGAGAAATGAGGTGATATAGGACATCAATTAAGAAGTGACCATTTGGGAAATAGTAATATTTCCTTTAAAAAAATTATGTTGACCATCTTGACATTTACACCAGACTGATCAGCTTCCAATATTTCAAATCTCCGTAGATGTGTTACCATTTAGTCTCTCAGCTAAAATGAACCTTCAACAGCAGGCAGTGTAAAAATGTATCAGAAATGACAGTGCCTTCTTCAAAAAATGTAACACTTCATTCTCCTACACGGTTGAAAGAAAACTGATAGTATGTGCCCCCAAAAAAATTTCTAAAAATTCTCTTGATGCAGCCTGAGATATAGGTGTCTGAGTGTGCTTTTTTGTATGCATATGTATATGTCAATTATATGTGAGTGTGAAATAACTGTACCTAGATATCTATAAATACATACAAAATGAGACAATTAACTGCCCTTTGAAAGTATTTTTATGAGACCTAAGGCAGCTGGCAGAAGGGATTTGGGAAATCACGCAAATTTTCCCCTCTATTAGGAAACAAATTGATTTAAGAACCTCTGGAAATTACCCTTAGAGTTCACCCTGTATGTCAGTAGGACAGAGACACACCTGCCAAGACTTGTGCACTGAAGTTGAAGACACATTAGGTTTCTACATGGCAGGCTCTGACCTGCTCCCTGACTGATGTACACAGCACCATTTGCAGCCTGGGGGCACAGGGTAGAGACCAACTGTGCCCAGCCAAATAGGTTTTTTTCCATAAAGTCATAGTCTTCTGTTCTCACCTGATGGATTATGTCCTCACTTCACATGGATGCATATCATCACCTGAAGTCTGGAAGGGCTTGCTCATAGAGCATCAAAGCAGCAGTTAGGATTTAATTTTGCCACTTCTTCCTTTCCATCAGTTCTTCTCTTCCACCCTTCTTAGTGCAGTCAGATAACTGCAGAAGCCCACGAGATTGGGAGGGACCCCCAGGAGTTTTCTGATCCCACACCCTGCTCAAAGCAGAGCCAACTTAGGTCAGGTTGCTTGGGACTTTGTAGACTGAGAATCCACAAACTCTCTGGACAATGTGCTCCAGTGTTTAACTACTCTCACAATGCAGACCTTTATACTAACATCTAATGAGAATTTCCCTTGTGGCATATTGTGTCTGTTGTTATCGCTGTGCACCTCAGAGAAGAATCTGTCTCCATCTTCTTTGTACCATTTGGTAGTTGCAGACACCAGTAAGGTCGCCTTTTTTTTCACGCCTCTCTAACCCTCCTTAGACAATTCAGATATACCTCTTAAAAATCTTTCTTTCTTCTACAAGGAGAAAGAATCAATACAGAAGCTGTCATACTAACATTCATGGATCATGTATGCAGTTGCTTTGCTTATCTCAGGTATTCATCATTTTCTACCCTTTGGGCATCTTCATTGCTTGTGCCAAAATTTCCTCAGGTTGTAACTGTCCTTCTGTTCAATTATAGGGGACAGAAAAATAATCCTAGTCATGCTTGCTGTTTATATGTATTTAACTTCTTACTGTAAAAATGATATTATAAAGGAAAACAGTGATGCATTTAATAATGGTTGTTGTCTAATATGATTGTAGTGACCTCTGTGGGTGAAAGGAAGAATATGTGGCTTGTAGTGCAATTTATTGTCATTTAAATACCGATTTCAAAGGAGCTTCAATTCAGCATGTAGTCGAAGTTCAACCAAACCAATCTAGTGACCTGCTGCCCCACCTTCAAGTCCCACACCAGACTTATGTGTTTGCTGTCGGTGATTCAACCCTGGGGGCTTAAATTGTCTCAGCTTGGCAGAAACATAACCCAGTAAAGGCAGTGAGTAGCGAGCAAAGTGAATCAGCTTCCTCTCTTGCCACAAGAGCATCAGCACCGGTAGAAGGAAGTGGTAGAAGTATGTGGCTAGGAGCAAAGGAGAGGAGCAGAGGTGTAATGTGTGTTTTCTAATCATATTCTTGGCCTCTAAGCCTAATCTGCACACCTGTGTTTTGTTTTATGACATACTTTCTGGTTCTGAATGTAACTGTTCAACCCCCAGTGCATGCATGTCATTAGTTTTCCATGTTTTCCATTTCCTTTGCTGCCTGGAATCTGGATCTTCTAGATCCTGTGGGAGCCTGACAGATCTATCTCAGGTTTGTGATCCTAATCTTACATATAGGGGTGGAAATCAGGCAGCTAACACTGAGGCACAGGGTGTTACTCAACACCATTATTTGGCTGTCTGTGCTGGAGGTAGGTGTCTCAGTTCCCATGCAGTGAAGACATCGTCAGTACGGTGAAATCAAGAGAGCTTCTCAGCTCACCCTGCCGTAGGACTCTACTCGAATCAGTTGAGTTTCTCTTTGGTTTCTATTAACTGTATTGACAGAGGACACAACTCAGCTAATTGAACAGGTGTCTGATGTTACACTTCCTTAGGGTGTCCTGCCATTCCAAAAGATTTAAGTCTCCAATAGTTCCCATGTCAGGTTTGTCAATCCCATCAACCTTAGGACACCTTAAATGACATTATGGAACTACATATGGGAAACCAGACTGAGTCCACTGGGCCTTTTGCTATCACCAGCAATTCCTTCCTCCTCTCACAAGAGCAGTTCAAATTTTATCTAGCAAATAGGTCAGATTTTCTTGTAGTTATAAGTGGGCCTCACTCAGGTCATTGGTACCACTGTGTTTCAAAGCTGAGAAAAGTTCTTTATATGTTTTTCAACTGCACCTCACAAACATTTTCTTCTAATTGAGACTGGAACAAGTTTCAAAAACCAGTCAGTGCTCAGCATCTGAGTTGATATTTGGATCAGACTTTGGCTTTTGCTACTGTCTCTCTTATCTACAGTCTCTCTGAATACAAATGTAACAGTTTGAAAATAGCACATCTTTTGAAGCAACTAATATGTAAAGCCATTTTTCCTTTAAAATAGATTATTTTCAAAGCAAGTTGTGCATCAGTGAATATTTTTGGAATCTGTGTTGGGGAAATGAGAGAAAAGATTGGGAATCATTCCCTACAACTTGGGTTTTGCCTGGAAGGGGACAGCTGGTCCACTCATGAAAATCGGACCACGTTTGCGAAGATGCAGGACAATGCCTGATTCAAACTGCATTGCATCATCTGCAGCTTCCTCCTTTGCTTGGGTAGTGTGTGGAGGACATTGTATGCACTGTCTTGCAATGCAGTTGCAAGACTGAGGAGTAAGGGTTGGCTCTGGATAACTGGGTGGCTGTACTTCATGAACAGCTGATCATTTTAGGTTGTGCCTACTGAAATAGATATAAATGGAAACTGGACATTAAGAGAGAAGCTGAATGCTGGAGACAGACTTGTTAATGTATAGAGTGTTATTTATTTATTTTAGATGGCAAAGAATTTGATGCGTTTGTGTCCTATGCAAAACTTGGCTCTTCTGAAAGTGCCTCTACTTTAATTAGTGAAGAAAAATTTGCCCTGGAACTTCTTCCAGACATGCTGGAAAATAAATATGGATACAAGTTATGCATTCTTGAAAGAGATATTCTTCCAGGAGGAGGTAAGGCCCCTGTGGATGGTATAAACTATTCCATTATTTACAAAATTATTTTTCACTTTCCTAAAAACCTATGCACCGGATCAGCAAATTGTATGTATTTTTATACTGGAATATCTGCTCAAATCTCATTGCAGATTGATCTTCACATCTGGCCCCTGCATCTAAATGATATGTGTTTCTCAGTGTGGTCACTGGGTGATACTAGGCTGAGACAAAGCTTCTTGTCTCAGAATTTCTTTGCAAGCAGACTCCATTCCCTACAAAGAAGACCCCAAATGTTTCAGTAGTTAGATTCTGATCATCTTTAGTCAGTGCCACCTGCAGTAATTAGAAAGCCTGAAGTACCTGTCCTTGAGAGAGGCAAAGATGAGTCCAAGTGTCTCTTGAGACCCTGTTTGAGTAACAACAAAATGTGTTGAGGGCTCAGCTGTGCTCTCCACCTCCTGAATTGTGTTCTTCAGGCTGTGCAGGACCCTTCATGGCTGCAGTACTCTCTGATAACAACCCTGCTTTTAGGGGCTATGCGATTGCTCATCACCCCTAGTTTTGATTTTCCTTATTTCTGGGGTTTAGTTTAGTTCCTTTATATTAAGGAACTTAAGATAAAAAGTCCATTGTGGAATGCAGTAATGATCACCATTTCTTCTCCAGCGTACGCAGATGAAGTTGTCACAGCTATTAAACAAAGCAGACGAGCAATAATAATTTTAAGCCCAGCCTACATCAGTGGACCGAGCATCTTTGAACTGCAGGCAGCAGTGAACTGTGCATTGGAAGACAAAAAGATCAAACTGGTATTAATAAAGTTCCAGGCTTTCCAAGAGCCAGAGACTTTGCCTCCAGTTGTGAAGAAAGCTCTTCGGATTTTACCAGTTATTACCTGGAAGTCTTCTATTTCTGCTGCTCCAAACAAGAAGTTCTGGAAATACATGCATTATCACATGCCAGTGAAAAGTACCAAGATGTTGGGAAATTGCAGCCTAAAGGGCTTTTTCCAAAGATTATTCAACCTGGTATTTAATAGAAGGAATTTCACAGATTGGTGACAGCAAGCTCAGCAATGCTGACGTGTTTGTAAAAGTCAGCAATAGCTCGCTCCAACACAGTGAGGAGGACTGCAGTGTGACAGTGCTGCAGCCCCACAGTAAAACCAAAGGGGCAGTGCAGGGAACTGTAAATGTGAGCTGTCTTTCCTAAGTTATTATTTTCTTATCATTATTTTATTTATATTTGTTATATTCTTCTGCTGTGGTGTTGGGACATACATGTGAATGTTTTGTTCTTTGCACTGTCTTTCTTCTGGAATATTTTATGCTTGTTTTCTATAAAAAGATTGAAAAAGGGAACTCCAGAGAAAACGTGTGGTTTCATTTTTCCTGTGCTGCCCAACGAGACAAATCTAAACTCTTTAAGTGAATTACCTCCACCTGCAGGAGCACCAAGGAAGTACTGTGAGATACTGCTACAACTGGGTATACCCAAGGGGTTGAGAAAAGAATGAGTGCTGTGTCAGTGATGCTGATCCCAAACATCTCCATCCTCCCTGCAGTGGCAGAAAGCAACTCTACCAGTTGTGAAACATTCCACACTCAGAGACATCTCCAGATTGCTGATCCTGTCTGATGCTAGCCACTCATGGGTCCCACTAAAACTGGTGGGTTTACAGCTGTAAATCAAAGCCCTGGTTGTCATAGCTACTTCCAGGATCTCTGAAATCTTTCCCTTGCAGTCCTCTGGCTGCAGATTCTCCACGGTAATAAGTGACTCATATCACTTATGCTGAAGGCATCTTGCAGTCTGACTTACAAAATCACAGAATCAGATTCACAGATTCCTCCCAGATTCCTTGTTGGAAAGGGACTTCAAGAAATACTGCTGTTAACAGCACCAGCTCTTTAGCAAGCAGGCTGAGCATTATTTACCTCATTTTTTTATTGGGTCCAAAGCCTCCTGTGGGAGGACTGGTGGTGGTGCTGTGGGGCAGAAGCAGAATAGTGCCTTGTAGAAACAGAATGTCAAATGGCATTGCTGGCTCTCCCACCGGAAACTGACACTGAAGTTATGTCTGCATTAGGGATTTAATTCAGGACACAATAAGTTTATGAAGCAAATATCCTAGTTGCCACCAAAGCCTTTAGCTTTGCATTAGAGAGCATCACAAGTGCCCACACTGGATCTCTTTCCACAGAAAGTCAAGTTAAAGATAATTCTCTACCCTTGAAGGGACAGTCTGTGGGACCAGCTGGCCTGAAGAAAATCTGTCCCAAACCCAGGCAGTGTGGATGTGGGGTGCGCAGCGCTAGTTGTTTTGGGGTACATCTCTGTTCTCACTAGTCTGCACTGTTTTTCCATCAGAACATCACAGCGGGCAATTTGAATAATTTGTCAGTAAATTAAATGTATTCACTTCTAATTATGTAATACCATCTTTTTCAGGTTCTTACTGAAGTGTTTGCACACTTTGTTATCCTAACACTAAACATGATAGTTTCTCTGGAGGCGTGAAGAGCCTGATCTTTAAATAAAATGTTCCATGAGGGTGAATGTTGTCTTGGCGGAGGATTACGTGGGTGCCCAGTAAATACTTTACTGCCCTGAGTAAAACAAACTCCAAATACAACTCAAAATCCAACTTTAGGGGTGTGATGTGACTCGGACCTTGCTCTTTCTATTGTTATAATGTGCTAAGTGGCAGACATGCATTCAGAGGAACGCATTTCTAGGCGAGAAAATTGGTCATTGGTGTGGTCCTCCACCAGATGTCCCTACCGTAAGCCCTGCAGAGTCCATTTATTGACATACCAAGAAGTTTTGTTGCCAGGTGAGACAGGACCAGTGAGCAGTGCCAAGCTGTGGTACCTGAGGTGCAAGTTGTGCTGCAGAGGCAGACAAGGAGTGAGGGCAGGACAGGAGGGTATGGAGCAGGCTGTCCAGCCTGCCCATGGTTCCATCATTCCTTCCACCTGATGCTATTTACTCATGCTGGACCTGCTGCCTGAAAGGTGTGCATTGCAGCTTTTTTTTTTCTTGCCTTTTTTTCTTGCTTTTTTTTGACAGTAGGAGACAAAACAAAACAAAACAAAAAATCAGAGTGGCTGAATAAATAGACAGTTAGAAACGGCTTTTTTATTTCTTGACAGGGTGATGCTGTGGCCAAGGTATATCTGGGTCAGCAGAACCTGCAGAACCGGTATCTTCATACAAACTGCAGGTCTGTCTGTAACACAAGGAAGGGGACAGGCAGATTAGGGCTTTTAAAATGACCTCTAGTATGCAAATGAAGCAGCCCAGAGGAAGAAGCGTCCGGCCGTGGCTGTAAGCAACAAGAACCAACAGAAGAGCGTGTTGCGTGCCTTCACACTCCCACTGCATGCTGTATCTCTAACAGAATAGTCACAGCCCCCGATTATGGGCTTTGCTGCACTTGCACATGCAAAGCTTTTGAACTGGTTGCTGTGGCTGACAAGTCTGGTACGCTGTTCTGCCGCTGCTTCTATGGATCAGCCCAAGCTGAGCAGCAGTTTTTTGCCTCACCATGAGCCTGATGATGGGGATGCTGTTGGCTCTTCACAAGATACAAGGCTACATGTTTTCACGCTGGACTACGACTATGTGCAAATTCCCTATGAAGTTACTCTTTGGATCCTTCTTGCCTCTCTTGCAAAAATAGGTAAGTAGAAAATTGCATCTTGGGTCCTCCTATCTTGGCAAGAAGTTAAAAATGTACCATGTAACCAAGTATCTTCCATGCATTTTTGTAGCTGGGATTGTTTTTATAGCTGCAGTCCTCAAAAGAACGGGTATGTTCATTGCCATGACAAGGACACAATTCTACCTCTGAATGCTTCCAGCTTAACTAAGTAAATATATGACTTGTAACCCTTGTGTCTCTTGGGTTCTCTGTGCTAATGAGTGGAAACAGAGCTTCCTGATTGTGCTGCCAAAGCAGCCAGAGGCAACTCGCCTCAGCTGTTGACATGACTAACACTGGGACCTCAAGTGTATTTGGGGTAGAAAAGCGTGAAGGATTCTTCTGTTGTGCAAATAACAGGAAAGATTTCCTTATGAGTCTGTTTTACAGTTTGCTGTATAAAGTTGCTGAGTTTGAGAGTCTAAGAGGGTATAAGTGATCAGAGATGTAGGGTAAGTGCCTTTTGAATACATACCAATACACCTAGCCTCAATCAGAGCTCCTTGTGAGTTTCTGAATGAAGAAAGGCAACTCATGTAGAAATAGGGATGGCAGTTAACATAGCAATAATGGCTCATGCCAATAGTCTTAGGAAGTTGCATGTCTGGGCTCAAATTATTTTGACCATTCAGAATTAATGCAGCAATATCGAATAAATGAAGATGATAGTAAGGATGTAAAGAGGGGAAAACATGTAATCTCACTGTACTTCAAACATTACTACAGAGCAGGCTGGTAGGTGGGGTTGATGATTTTCTGAATCATCAGATAACATCAGGACTGAAGGTAAATGTTTTTCATGCCAGACAAACAACTGACAAAAATAGTTAGCACTGACCATGATTTGCGATTTTCATAATAGCTTATGATCTCAATCCAATCCCTATTAACAGATGTCTTCACAGCTAAAATCATAATTTAAAAAAAAATCACAAATCAAATTTGTTGTTATGGCATCAGCAGAATGTGTTAGCAGTGAGCATATTGATCAATTTCTTTATTCATCATCCATAAAAGCACGGGACTTGCTGTGTGCTGCATCTGCTCAATATTCTTGATTTGAGCAAGAAACAGATATTTTAGAAGAACTGCATCCTAAGCAGACTTCTTCCTTAGCTAGGAGTTTACAAATAGTATTTTTTAAATAAAAATGCGGAGTTGCTGACTTCAAATCTACTTGGAAGAAGAAGTTAGTCTGAATAACCTGGTTACCCAGGGAAGGTTTCCAGAATCTTACAAATTTTCAGCATTTTCTTCAGGTATTTTCTTTCTGGGTTTCATGGTGGCAAACATTTATGAGAACTTAAAAAGCAAAACAATCCCCTAATTCTGTAGAAATTACAGAAGACTTGAATACGATTTTTTAAACAAAAAAAAAAAAAAAGGATGTGTTGGATAATGATCTTAACATATTTTTTTGGTAAAAACAAATTGCCTCCTATATTAGTTATTTCAAATTTCATGATTTTTTTCTTTTACTTTTGAACATTGATAATTTGAGTTTCACAAATATTCAGTTGTGCCATTAGCTTCTAGAGTTACGTGTTGAAGGCTGACCTAGCTTCAGGAGTGGAGAGACAGCAATTTGATTTATAGATTTCTCTGCTTCATTCTCATTCTTGTACATTCTGAAAAATTCCTTACATTCCTTACACCTCTCATTTGCTATAGGATTACACAGTTCCTGGGATAGTGACTAGACATAATCTTAGTATTCTTACCAGTATTCATGTTAAATGTGAGGAATTCCATGAATGCAGTTGAAGCAGTGCTCCATGAGTGCAAGCAGGAGGAGATTTACACCCACAACATTTATATGGCAAGTTTAGCCCTTTTGCTGTAAAATAGCTTGGCTATATCTATGCCTAAAACTAACAAGCACCCTGTCAGGAAGCTTTGTGTGACTGTCCATACCACAACATGGGTTTTCTCCTTCTAAGCTCCGTTCCATGTCAACAAACCTTCCTGGCAGACTGCAGGCCAGGGTCTGTTCACACAGGTGTTTTGGAAGTGACCACTTCTTGCTGCGTAGAGAAGAGAATTTGTCTATATGGATGAGAGGAAATGACCTTAAATTGTACTGAAAGATTGGTCAGGCATTGGAAGAGGCTGCCCAGGAAGGTAGTGAAGTCATCTTCCCTAGAGGTGAACAAAAAATGTGTAGTTGTGGCACTTCAGGACATGCTTTAGTTGGCATGGTAGGGTTGGGTTGATGGTTGGACTTGATCTTAGAGGTCCTTTCCAATATTAACCTTTCTGCAATTCTATGATTCTTTCTGCTTGGGAAAGTCTTTGTCCTGCTTAATTTTCTAGTGTAGATTCAGCATTTATTCTAATGAGGAAAAAACCTACATCTTATATATTACATATGAATGTATTATATTCTGAGATATCTGATGCCTTTTGGTAGTTCTTTCAGATCTTAAGGAGTATCTTTCAGATGGAGGGCCAATACCGTGCCTCAGAGGTTTGGCAGAAGTGGTTGGGTAGTAAGAATTTTTGAAGAACATTTTATTTCCAAATTATGGAGTAACTTACCTTTTCAAAGAAGTTTCTGCATTCCTAGAAGTGGAACTGAAATCCAGGCATGCATGCTTAAAAATCGAAAGCTGGGGAGCAGGTAGAGAAGTGATTCATGGCCAAACTCTTCCCCTGCTTTAGTGATAGAAATCCAGGAATGTCTAATTTTCAAGGGAACAGTACTGCCTGTCTTTACATTCATAATCCTGAAAGCAAAACCTGGCTATGTGAAGACAAGGTATTCAAGAACAGGCAAAACATTTGTCTGACATCAGGTTAATTTAACCCTGATGATTTCTTCAAGGTTTCCATCTCTATCACCGCTTACCAAGACTTATGCCTGAAAGCTGCATCCTGATTGCCATTGGAGCACTAGTAGGAGCGATCATCTTTGCTTCTGATCACAAATCTCCACCAGTGATGAGCACAAGTATTTATTTCTTGTATCTCCTTCCACCCATTGTCCTGGAGGAGGGTTATTTCATGCCAACGCGCCCATTCTTTGAAAACTTTGGGTCCATCCTGTGGTGGTCTGTGTTGGGATCTCTGCTAAACTCATTTGGGATTGGTCTCTCCCTCTACGGAGTCTGCCTGATAGAAGCCTTTGGCCTGACTGACCTCAACCTGCTGCAGAACCTGCTCTTTGGCAGCATGATTTCCGCTGTGGATCCCGTTGCAGCTCTGGTAGTGTTTGAAGAAGCCTCCGTTAACGAGCAGCTTTACATGATGATCTTCGGGGAGTCATTGCTAAATGATGGCATTACTGTGGTGAGTTTCTTTCCATGCCTTGTTCTCCCTTCTTAGGGTTTGTAGGGTTTTTTGGCACAATGCAAAGCAGCTCTAAGAAGATACAGCATGTTAGTAATAAGTATGTAAAAATTTAGGGCTACTCTAAGAGAGAAGGCTACATATACACATTAGACATCACATCTTGCTCTTGTGTTCACGGAAGCTTCATCTGATTTTGCTGGCAGGATCAGGGTAAGACCTAGGAATGTTCTTGACATTGGTCAAGAAAATAAATAGAAGATTTTACTGCTTAAAGACTGAAGGCAGCAGGGGCAGCAATACAGGAGACTATCCCTTCTCACATACCTTAGTTCTCTGAAAACAAAAAAGTCAGATGTGGACAACATCCACCCCCTTCTAGGAAATTCCACAGAGACCTCAGACAGGAATTCCAAAAGCAACTAATGACTTTACAGGACCCTGTTTCTATCAGTGAAAAACATGACATTTGACAAATATTCACCTTTCTTGAGTGTCCAGAAACGATGCTTCTAGAATAAAGTTTTACTGTTGTTTGTTTATTTGTTTGTTTGTTTTTAATAGGAAAAGAGTGTGTTTTTACAGAACTCCTTTTGCTAATACTCTTCCCCCTTTCTCATTGTTCTATTAAAACTTAGAGCATCCCAAAATTCTAGCTGTAATCCACAACTGACAAGAGCACTTAGAACACATTTGTTTTTCAAGGAAGAAATTTCAAGCAGGAAATTAATTTCTTAGAAACGAGCAGGACTGCTCACATGCTGCAAGTTAACTGCATGTTAAGGACTTTTGCTAGATAAGATCTTTACAGAATTTAAATCACAGGAATCTAAAACACATAAAAACGATTCAGATAACTGCTATGTATCAGGTGCAACCCGACTTGGACTTGTAAAATCTGTACAGAATTCACTGCTGAAAGGCTTCATGGGAGGAATGCAGTTTGTCACTAATGTGAAAAGGAATGAAGTAATTTCTTGCAGCCACAGCCTATTTATCATAAATCCTTCCTCTGGGTCAACTGGAGATGTAGTAGGGCTGACATAGAACTAAGGGAGAAATGCTGCTTAGGCAAACCGCTCACATGGTGTGGTTGTAACCAAAAAAAAAAAAAAATCCTCAATGAGTCTATCACTTCCACTTGTCTTTTTGGATTCTTCAAGTTCAGACTATGAAAAATAATATCTTCTCCTCACTCTGGGAGGAGCTGACTGGGTTTCTACCTTGTCTTCTCTTTGTTACCAGTTGTTATTTATGATGTTGGTCCAACTAATGAGGGTGTTAGATGAGCCTTCAGTCAGGATCCTGTTACAGCATCAATGTGTAGTGAACAGACAGCCTTTAAAACCAGTAGTATTTAGGCATTCCTCAGTGGCACTGTTGTGTTAGCCAAAGAGATGTAAGGGCTGTACAGGTGGAGTGTTGTGAATACCACTGTCAGCTACCTTTTCCCCATGCACCCTCCTCTTTGGGGCTCTTCTCACGGCAGCCATGATGCAATCAGTTTGTCAGCTCTTATTGATGCATCTCTGCATCATCCACCTCTCACCCATTTTATGGGTATTCATGTTTTCAAAACCTCTATCTGGCTTCATGTTTGAGAATACTGAAGTATAAGTTACCTGGATGGAACCCAATAGGCGGCTTTCTCCTCTGTGAGAGGAGTGGGGTCCTTGTTTTTTTTAAAGGCTTTAAAACTGTTATCTCAGGTATCTTATCTTACCATTTCCTCCCCATTTCTCTCTTAACAGTTTCCTTTGAATTAACTGTATGTGTTTAAAAAGATAATATCACCAAGATATATTAAATATACATATTTTGTGATTGTTTAAATACAAATTTAAGCAATCTGTCTCTCTCCAGGACACTTATCAGCTTGAACATTTTTCTCCCCGGCAGAAAAAACTGGTATGAATTTTGCTGAGCTTCTGTATTGTGTTTGAAGCAACAGTAGCTCTATACTTAGGGATATATTTAGTTCAATTATTGCTTCTATATTTAGTTCAATATCCTGGTATAAAAATTTCACAACATAAAAGACTGTAGATTTAGAATGACTTAGGAGTTATGTTTTGACTTTAGTGGATAATTTACCCATTATACCTATCTGCACCTTTTCCTATAACCCTCAGTAGGACCATGTCATAGATGAACCAAGAAGGCTTCAAGTCCTGTTAATTGTTTAATTTCTCCATTGCTGCTGAGCAGGCTGTTAGCATCAGGATAGTGCAGACAGCAACAGGACTGGTCCTCGCATGTATCATATATTAGTGGAGTTTCAAAGCCCTGTTCGAAACAGTGATGTTGGTAAATCCAGAGCATATTTCAGCAGGCCCTGATTTTGTTGCAAATTTTTCATGCATCTGAAACTTTGCTACAGCATAGACATAGATCATTTCTGTATCAACAGGAGCTGAGCACCTGTGTGTATCAGGAAATGGAGTACTTCCCCTGGCCACTTCATCTCTGAGGCTTTAGTTTAGAAATACCAAGAACACCTATACATCACACTGCACTCAGAATGAAGTGGCAATGGCCATTTTCTCTGATGGTGCCCTTTCTCCTCTGTGTGCAGTAGTAAAGCAGTTAAAAAAATCCACTGCATGATGGAGATCCAAGTAAAATTAAGTTTTTTATTTGAGGGAATTTGAATTATGTCACTAAGGAAAGCTTTGACTACTGGGATATATGGGTGCTAGAAAGGACGATGCAAACAATCTCTGCTCCTAATGTTCAAGCTGACCCACTGTGTTTAGAGTAAAATTAAATGCCTTGGTCAGAAAGAGTTATCAAGGTGGAAAGTAAGTTTCAGAGGTGCCTGGGTTGGTGATTAAGGCAATCATATGATTATCCTTTTTCCAAGGCTTATGATGTGGATGTGCAATGTTTGTATCATATAGATATCTATCATATAGACACCTGGAGTAGGGATGAGTCCCAAGGGAACTCCTCTGTGGGCAACAGTGTCATGCTGTCTCTTCCTCTCCCTGGCTCTAACAGCCACCCAGTGGTACACCACTACATGGTAATGTCCCCTCCAAAAAACCCAAAGCATTACATTTCTCAGAGCTGTTAAATGAAGCCAACTATCAATCTATCCCTTCTTTTTAAGTGAACAAAGGCATCCTAAGCCGATTCAGGCTTCCTACCATGTGAGGAATTACAGTACTCCCTTTAGTAACATAAACACTGCATGGTAACGTAGCCGGGGAGCAGTGAGGCTGAGCCTTGCTTGTACAATGCAGTGCAGGGCACTGTTCGGAGCAATTCGCTCCGAAAGCATGTTACCAAAAATGGAGATTCTGTAATCATCTTATCATTTCCTTTTAATGTGAATCAGTTATATCATACAGGCACTTCTGGAATCAGAAAAAGAGAGGAAAACATATTAAGTAATTTCCTGAGGACAATTTGATTTATTCATTAGTCAGCACAGATTTATGCCTTGGTATCATTCGTAAATCCAGGTTGGATGGGGCTCTGGACAACCTGGTCTAGTGGATGGTGTCCCAGCCCATAGCAGGGGGCTGGAACTAGATGTTCTTTAAGATCACCTCTAACCCAAACCAGCATGTGGTTCTGTGGTTCTAGAAAGCATCACAAGTCTTAGGAAGAGGCTCAATTCTGCAAGAAAGGGGAAGCAGAGAGAACAGTGGCTTTGAAATGAAAAGCTATATGCTAAGTACAGTAAGGTTTATTTACTATGGTGACATGAACCCTCTTCTTCTCTGCCACAGAAGAGCCAAATTTCATACACAGTCATAAGGAAAAAGTTGCTCTGGGGATTTTCTACCATGAAACATTTTGTTGTGCTTTTTCAGTTCCTCAGAAATATTATCAGTGAGCCTCCTGGAGAATAGGCTATGTGACAACTCAAGGTCATATGCTCCCCTCTGCAATTTAAGATTAGATAGTACTTGGAGAATAATTATTATTCTATAGACTCTTCTACCTGCAAATATCTGCTTTAATCTTCTTAATAGCTTTCTGGAATTAACTGTATGAAGAAGAAAGACTGAAGAAAACCAGATAAGGGAAATAAGTTTGGTCCATTTGGTGTTTTTTGAACTAATGCTTTTGTGCAACAAGAGAGAGAGTTGGTGTCTTTAGGTATTCCCTAAATTCTCAGGAAAACTGGGAGGTGATTTCCATGAGTTACACAATCCCTGTAAACAGATCTGACTGGACTTAGTGACTGTCAACAATCTCTAAAACATGTTATTACTACAACACTCGTTACTGTGGAAACTCAGTTTCTAGAAGATGGATGAGAGTGGAATATACTGAAGAATTTTTATTATTAATTTCTATACAAAAGAAATTCTTGATAAAGAAATATAGTAAACTTATCTACTCTAAACTAAATCATTACAGACCAAATTATATAACACAGCAAATTCAATCTTTCTCCTGATCTGTCAATGTTTTGGTTTTATTTTTGTCATTTCAAGCTTTCTGGTCACAGTATGTGTGTGAAGGGTGCCTTTAGGCCATTTAGAGTGCCAAAGCTTTTGGTTCCCATTTTAAAGTTGGCATAGAGTTCCTTGGAAGGAGGTAAAGTGGCACCAAACCAAAACCATGTGAAGGTAGAAAGGCTGTACTTATTTAGATAGAGACGACATGAAAATTAGGCTACCATTTTCCCTTCCCTTCCCTTCCCTTCCCTTCCCTTCCCTTCCCTTCCCTTCCATTCCCTTCCCTTTCTGAAACGAGTAAGCCTGCCACGTTCAGGAGTACATCTGACTGCTGCCTCCTTATTTTCACATGTAGGTTTTGTATAACATCTTCATCGCCTTCACCCAGATGCACAGGTATGAAGAAATCGAATCCATCGATATCTTTGCTGGCTTTGCTCGGTTCTTCGTGGTGGGGCTGGGTGGCATGCTCTTCGGCATCGTCTTTGGATTTGTTTCGGCCTTCATGACTCGTTTCACCCACAACGTTTCTGCTATTGAACCCCTGCTGGTCTTCATGTTTAGCTACCTGTCATACTTGTCTGCTGAAACCCTTTACATCTCAGGCATTTTGGCGTGAGTATCCCTTACAGGTTTTTGGAATCCCTCTTGAGGGCAGTGTTGTGAGGAGGTGGTTTGTTCAAGGCTGGTACGACACTGGTGTTTTCAGTCTCCTGCGTAGGGACCTGCAGTGAATGGCTCTAAGGGTGGGCAGGAGAAGCAAAGTCAAAGTCAGCGTAGACATAGGTGTACTACTGAGAAGTGGATATTTACTCGATTTTCTTTTAAATTTTTGCCCACTGGATAAATTATTGAAAGCTATGGGTAAAATGACAAGTGCTGCCACCATCTGGGGGCTACCTCTAATCAGATCAGTTGAATGACAGACAGAATGATTTGATAATACACCGGGTTTCTGCATTTATAACCTGTATTTATCTACCATTTAGAAACAATATCACCATGAGATTACAAGAGGGTTGAAGAGTTCAAAACATCAAAAAAAGATTGCCTGAGTTCTTACTTTTGCACAGAGCTGTGAACATCAGCTCTACCATAAATCAGTGGAATTACATCACATTTGTACAGTGTTGCTGGAACTGAAACTGGGCAAAACCTGACAACTGAAAGCATCAAGCATATATAGATGTACAGGGCACGTGTTTATATGCTTACACATACTCATGTATTTGTATATTGAAGATACTGCAGATCAAGACACTTTGTTACTGCTGTACTGCTGAGAACTGTTTTATTGAAGCACTGTGATGGTGTGGGTGCCTGCAGTAAATGTGGAAAGGATGAGTAAGGGGGTATTGTGGGAAGGAAAAGAGTCAGAATAGAAAGGAAGGAGTAGGGGGTGAGAGACTGAATAAGGATGATAAAGGATGATTAAACTGCCATTAGTAAAATTGAAATGTACCACACAAAAACCCGCAGCCCTCAGCAGTGTAACGTGTAAAGAAATGGGAACCTGATGGTGGCAAATGCTCCAGGTAGTGCTGCTGGAGGCTGCGGGCTCAGTGCCTGGCTGCTGTGTGGCAGCAGCCTGTCCAGTGTGTTGGCTCTGAGCTGTCAGCTTGCGAGGGTGTTGCCCTGGTGCTCCAGAAAGGAGTCTCCTTCATAGAGGATGAACTGGTTTGGTATAGTAAATATAAGTATGCAGCTGTTGATGTCCAGACATGTGCATTTATTCAAGTCTGTTTGTCAAACCCTGGTTTGTTTAGCTTCAGAGCAGAATTGCCTTTGTAAAAACAACCTTTGCAGGATTGAGCTGGGAAGTGATATTTGAACATTTTGCCATATTAAATAAATACTTAGACAGCATATATATATATATATATNATATATGAGAAATTAGACAAAGGAAATGAATCTTGTACTAATTTTTGCATATCAAACACATTTGCACTGTGTGTCTCCATTGAGATGACTGGTGACTTTAGTTGAGCAGGATTAGACCTACTACGGAGTGAGCACTAACACCATATGGACCCTTCCCTACCTGCAGTGCCCAAAATGCTGCTTCCCTGATGATTCATTAAGCTAGGCTACAAAGTTCTTTATTTCTTCTGCTTCTTATTTTCATTAGAGTGCTGAAATTATTAGTAATAAAAGAATATTAATAGAATTGAGATTTATTTTTCTTACTGCTTCATTAAGAAAAGTATTGCTTGTTTTAGGGATGGGAACTTATTGTTACCCTTCTGAATTATTGAGGAATTCATTCATTTTTCACTTGGACCATGAAAGTCTATTATGCATGTGTCTCTGAAAGTCAACAGTATTAAACATTTATGCCTAATGGTCTTGTCTTAGAGTGTCCTTGGACCTGTTAAATGTCTCGGCTCCACCAGAATACCCTTGAGATTTCTTCAGTGGAAATTAAATGAGCAGAAACTAGATGAAGGGTTATTTAATGAACATTCAGCATTCTCTGAATTCACAAGTTTGGAAAAATATCACAAAAGGCCCTCAAGGATTAAAATTATATTAGTAGAAACTAGATAGATGATGGAATATATTACTAGCATAGCACTCAATCTATCTATTAATCTACACCTGAAATGGGTGAAATGAAAATGAAATGAAATTAAATGAAAGGGGTGAGAGGAAATCCCCCTTAGTAGGCTGCTCAAAGACTACTGCTCCGTGCGATTGCTATCTGCATCTGTGCTGGGTGGCTGGTCATGCCTCTGAAGCAGGCTCTGGTCTTCATTAACAGTGGCAGAAAAGACCCTTTTTTTGTTCCTTAGGCCCATTTCCCACATTCTGTGTAACTAAAATGGGGAAGGAAACATCTAGTATAGTTCAACTTCCCCCTCCTATACAGCAAAGGGCTGCTGTGGGTGGAAAGTCACCAAAACCTATAGCTTGGCCCTGCTGATCTGCCAGCCAGCTAGCAGGGAACTGTGGGGAGCTTTGGCACTGGCATGGGACTACCACCTTCTTGTCCCACTACCACCTTAAAGAAAAAGATTACTAAGAGGCAGGTTATGTCCCTCTCACCGATCCATCCGTAGGCTGGTACAAAACTGACTTGCCCTTTGTTTGAGACTCAAATATTTGAGCTTGGTGGCTGTATGTTAGGTATGCGTGACAAAACGGACTTTGAACTGGAAAGTGATACCCTCACTTCCTCCTCAGGAAGGATAACTAGTTTGCCTCCTCTTTCCAGTATGTAAAATGGATTTGTAACCCTGAATGAAGATGCTCTTCTGCCTAACAAAATAGCTAACGTTACTGAAGCAGAGGGACAGTAGGGGTAATGCAGGCTGAGGTTGTTCTTAAATGAAAAGGAAAAGCAGGTCATGGCTGATCTCTGATGTTTTGTCTGGTACAGGATGACAGCATGCGCAGTGACGATGAAAAAATATGTGGAGGAGAATGTTTCCCAGAATTCCTATACTACAATAAAATATTTCATGAAGATGCTGAGCAGCGTCAGTGAGACCCTTATTTTTGTGTTCATGGGAGTGTCTACTGTGGGGAAAAACCATGAGTGGAACTGGGCCTTCATTTGCTTCACTTTGCTCTTCTGCCTTGTTTGGCGGATGCTGAGTAAGTCATCTTTTGGGGCTAATCTGCTCTCTACCTCTGAGAGAATGGTCTTTGGTGCAAAGGTGCATTAGAAAAGTCTGTGCAGATTGGCATAATTGGTTTGATAATGAATTTACTAGGGTTATGTTACTGAAAAGTTAATTTCACAAATCTACACGTGGAGAAAAGCCGGGTGGGGTAACGCCAAAGCAAACCTGAATGCCAGTCTCCAAGCACAGACTTTGTGGTTAGGTGAGAATGGAAAAGTTTAAGCAAAATTAAAATCCTACCATGATTATGCCTATGTAGATGCCGATATTGTAGTTAGCTGTATGCCCTTGGGTAAATGGTCTTCATAATGTTTTCACTGCACCATATAATTAACTTACTAATTAGATAATATACAACATCATACATCTGGTGCTACCCTACAAGTACTGGGCCAGTAGTTCTAGATGCACTGAAAAACAGAGAAGGTGAAAATTAGCACTGATGGATAACAGAACAGAGACTATTTCCTTCCTTACGTCACATCTAGACCAAACATGCTATGATACCGCTCCTCACAAGTAACTCTGAAACTTTAAACTGCTAGAGAAGAGTCCCCATTTGAAATTACTCCATTTCTACACACAGTATCTGGCTGTTCCTGCAAAGATCTCCTACTCCCTGATCTGCAAGACTGGGATTCCTCCAGCATGCAGGGAACTTTCCTTCATTTGCAGGGGAGTTTATAGATGATGTCACATTAGCTGTGGGACACAATTTCTCACCTTCTCCTAATGTCCAGGGTGAGTTGACAGTAACATTGAAAAAGGAGAAGCAATAAGAAGGCTGGTGGTGTCCTGGAGGAGGTAGCAGTCCTGGCAGATTCCCATACAAGCTGCTCTTATTTATGCCTTTTAGCCAATTTACTGCAACTGGACGCAGAGAGGCAACACATTGCCCTCTTCTCCCTCATCTCATCATAGTACCATCCAGCCAAATACTCCAGCTGATGTAAGAAAAGAGTGAATGACCTACTGTGTCAGACCAACCCTCTAGTGGTGTCTTCAAAAAAGCATGCATAGATAGTAATTAGGAAAGGCTCACAAGTCTGGTCACTTTCTGAGCTCTCTTCACCTTCTACTTTCTCACCATCTACAGTGACTGTGTAAGGGATGTGAGAGAACGCACTTCTTGCCCACAGTATATAAAAGTGTGTTTTGAACCTTTTGCCCATGAATTTTGAAATCCTTTTTTAAAGCCTATTCTGCATCAAGCTGAGTTTTGTCAGCTGCAACAAGTTTTCTTTTTCTTTTTCAAGTTTTCTGCTGCAACAGAAAACAAATGTACTCCTGGAGAGGTTATGAGTTGTGGAACACACCTTACTCAGCCACTGCTATTTGTCACTTGAATGTAGTTAAATTTGAGAGTGAATGATGGTTTTGAATTTAAATTGTTTTAGAAGTAGTAGACATGAGAGGGCCAAAAATACAATTATGCAGGTCACTTTATTACTGGTGTTCTTTAACTTCTGAGTGCCTGGACTGTCCATGTTAGTAACATTATTTTTTAATTCCAGTAGGATTTTTTTCAGAGTAATTTATATTTTTTAAGAAAATGAGAATCCAAATATTCCATCAGGTGGCCTTGGAGGAGCTACTTCGATCACTGAAATTTCAGCACTTACTTTGCCTAATTAACTTAGTAGGTTAGCTTTCCCATCCTTCATTTATAAACAAATGAGGTTTCTCTAGAGGGTCCTGTGGGACAGAAATCTACAAATCTACACTGGGCAGCTGCCACTGCTTCCTCAGGATTCATTCATTCATTCATTCATTCATTCATTCATTCATTCATTCATTCATTCATTCATCCCTTCACATACACAGCCCAGACTGGGCATTGGACTTGTATCATCTGTTACAGTATTGAGGAGGAGCAGGACCTGTCAGATGACTCATCAGGACCAGCTATGCCCTGAAGGGGAAGGCAAAAAAAAGTTTGAGAGGAAAGCACAAGTCATAGTTGTTGAAGAGTGTTTGACGAATTGCCTGGAGGATATGTTTTGTCTTCTCTACCACTCACAATGAAATGGATGAAGATATGAAGTTCGAGGGCAGTGTGACTGCAGTGACCACGAGGCTGTGGATGATGTAGACTATCCTGATAGGCATGAACTAGCCAACAAAGAAGAGAATTACAGCCCCAGATTTCAAAGAGCAGATTTTGGCCAGCTGAACTTGTTGATAATGTGGGAATTGAATTGGCTGGACTGCTGCACCAAAAATACTGGTCCAGCTGGTGGCTGGCATCATCCCTCAGGGCTCAGTATTGTTTTAATGCCTTCATCAACAGCCTGCAGAGTGGAATGGAGTGCACACTGAGCAAGAAGTCAATATTCTTCATGGCTTCCATTCAAAGGGACCTGGACATGCTGAAGAAATGGTCTGATAGAAAGCTCATGAAGTTCAAGCAGAGCACATTGAAGGACTTGCTTACAGTGGGTTGGAATAACTCCATGAACCAGTATAGGCTTGGAGTCTAGTAAGGAACTGCAGACAAGCACATGGCCTGGTAGACAACAGGCTGAACACAAGCCAGAATTATGTCTGCTTGACAAAGACCAGTGGTGCCCTGTGCTACATTAGCAAGTGTGTAGTCAGCAGGTCCAGAGTAGTGTTTCTTCCCTGCTCTTCACAATTGGTGGAAGTGTGTGCTGCCTCCAGACTGTTCACTCCCAGTTCTGGGCTCCCCAGTATAGGAAGAAAGTGGAGGTTCTGGGTCAAGTGCAATAGAGGCCACCAACCTGGTCAGTGGCTGGAGCTCTGGCTATACAGCAATAGGACAAGAGGCAACAGACACAAGTGAGAACATGAGAAATTCTGATTAGACAGTAGGAACCCATTTCATAACACGAGAGTGATTCAATATTGTAACAGTGGCCCATCTCTCCTTTCTTAAAGGTTTTCAAGGTTTGACAGAAGCTCTGAGCAACCTGATCTGATTAGCTCTGCTTCGAGTAGGGGATTGGATTAGATGACCTCCAAAGGTCCTTTGCAGCCTACAGTACTCTAAGCCTAACATCTGGGACCAGCTAAGTGTTGGCATCAAATACTTGAGATTAAGGTGCCATTTCTTAAATCTCTCAGGTGGCTTGTCCCTCAGTCAAAGAGAATAGCAGAGCAGAAAGAAGGTGTTGGCTTGACCCTCAAAGCCTATACACATTTCAAGATCTTTGATTTTGAGACCTGGGAGCCCTGGAGAAAGGCATTTAACCAGAGGAAAATATGGAAGCAGAAATCTGTGAAATTTGAAGTATGTGGTTCTGAACAGCTTTATTATGTAGGAATGACACAAGTACTCAACAGGAGAGGTGATGTGATTCTTATGGGTTGACAGCAAAAAGAAAGTAATTAAATATTTTCTTGTAAATCCTGGACCTAGCATGGCCTCTAAAAAGGCTTGCTTTTTGTGTTCATCTTGGAATATGCCGCCAAAGAAGAGAGAAAAAGCTATTTTGCTGCCACATGTTCATCCTTCTCTCAAACACCAAGGGGAGTGCTAGAGCTTTCCAGAGGAAGGACGAAATATTTTCCGCTAAATTTGTTTGCTAAAATCATTACATCATTTTCTCTGAAGCTTGAATAAAGACAATTGGCTTGAAGGTGAATCCTCACATATGCAGTTTCAGTCGGAGTAGCTAATGTTTAGCATAGTTATAAGTAGCCATAAAAGGGTCTTATATAAAGTCATATCCAGTAACCTACATAACAGGATACTGCTATGGGCCTTAACTATAATGATCTAATAAGTTTATCAGTGGAAACTCCATAAAATTATACCAGCAATTACCAGCATTTATCAGCTTTTACTTCAGTAATTTAACAGTTCCCACACAAAGCACAAAATACCTATTTCTTATGGAAGTTGAAGAACATTAAATCAAGCAAATTGCTCAATGTGCTGCTGTCCATACACACCCACAGACTGTCTAGTTAATTTTAACTTTTATTAAAAGCAAAGTGAAATTTGAGAAATAAACAAAGAATTAGAGACACAGTAAGCCAGAGGATTAAAAATTAAAATGCTATTACTCTTTGCCTTTCAGTGAACCTGTCCACAGCAGTGGCTGCTAAAGTACTGTTCAAACACTTTGGGCAGACACTGCAGAAAGCACATTGCAAGGGAAGGCATGGGAAAAACTCTGATCCAGTGGCTTGGCTTGTCTCCAGAACACTTCAAGAGGAGAACCATTAGACATAAATATAAGTAAACCTTTTCCCCAATGTCACTTCTAAATCACATAGTGAATTTTAATCTTGAAGCTGTTAGGAACCACGGTCTTTTCTAGGACATTATTTCACAGAGAACAGACTCAGCAGTTGCTCAGAGAAAAGGTACAAGAACCCAAAACTTAAAATAAAGGTCTGTCAACAGCTGACTGAGCCAAGACATTGTTTTACTGTAAATTTCCTAGTTTTCTCATTGTTTAACAACAGTCATGTTTTGTTCCTTTGCTAGGTGTGTTTGCTCTCTTCTACATCAGTAACAAGTTCCGAACATATCCCTTCACCTTCAAAGACCAACTCATTATTTCCTACAGTGGCCTTCGAGGAGCCAGCAGTTTCTCTCTTGCATTCTTGCTTCCAGTAAACCTCTTCCCTAGAAAAAACCTGTTCATTACAGCTACTCTTGTAGTTATATATTTCACGGTGTTCATACAAGTAAGTGTATTTCTTAATGGACTGCTTTCATGCAATAGAGGTGGATGAAAGATTTGTAGCAAAGATTGCATTGAATTTACTCTTGCACTAGGACAAGCTATCCTATTTTATGGTCAGATTTAGCACTGCGCTGTGTAATTACCCTTTCAGGGCTTTTTAGGTGTTATTAAATATTTTTTTTTTTGCAATTTATTCTCAAATATTAAGGGAAAAGGGCACTTTTTGTCCAAATCTCTTATGGTCACTCCACATGTGCTTTCTAGTGCTTCCAAATTAAGAGGCATTTAACTTTACACTTCAGCACAGAATCATTCTCTTCTAGTGGTTTATGTCTAACTGAACAGAAAACAGTTTGTCTCTTCTATAAAGGAATTTGATTTTTTTAGTTTTACCTTCATCCATCCTGGAGACAAAATGAGATTATATTTAAAATCTATCATAAAAGAATATTAAAGAAAAATAAAGTAATTCAGATTTGTAAGAATAGGTGTCTACTTCACATGTTTGGGTTATTCCACTTGGCTCAGACTGCTGTACCTGGAAGAACTGGATCTTCTGGAGGTCTTACATTCCATGTTCTTTATTTTTCCATACCAATACCTCAGGTTCTCTGTGCTGCCAATAGGACACTATGTACTTGTGGTTAGGCACTTAGATTCCATCAGAAAGTTTCAGAGAGAAACTTTTGTTTCTACTTTCCCTTTTTAAATTATGTTCTCTATCAGAGTAGAAAAGAATTTGGAACAGCTGAGAATGGCTTCTAAGTGGAAAAAAAATGAAACCCCCACCCAAAATATTGGGTTGTGAAAATGTTGGAGTAAGACATTTCGAGATTGTAAAAACTTCACAAAGATAATGTTTTCTTTCAAGTGAGTTCTATTTTGAGGAAGGTTTTCAATGAGTCAGTGACTTTACATAGTTTAAATGTGTTGATAAATATAACCTTGCTTTAAAAAAATATGCAAAATTGTTGTTATGCTTTTGAGTTTTAATCCTCTTCTGTAGCTCTCCATATAAGTAAAAGATCATTCTTGTTCCCAAGACACAGCTTTTCTTATTAATTACAATTAAATAAATTTGCTTTATTTCTCTTTTGGTTCTAATTTTTTTTCCCCTAAAAGATAATTAGGTTTTCAACTCATTGTTCCAAATGCAGGGAATCACAATTGGACCATTGATCAGATATCTAGATGTTAAGAAGACCAACAAAAAGGAGTCCATCAATGAAGAAATTCATATGCGAGTAAGTGGTGTTTTTTTTTATATCAGTAGCTGATATCCTCAAAAGAAGAAGAGAAAGGGTAATCCAAAAGAGCTGGTGTGGTGATTTCACACTGGCTGGAGGTCAGATTCCCACCAAAGTCACTCTATCACTCTCGAGAGCTGAAGTCAAGACAAGGACAGGGAGAGATCATTCCACAATTAATGTCACGGGCAAAACAGGCTCATCACAGAAGAAAGGACAGAAAACTCTCTAATTTATTACACTACACTGTATACACACAGAAACCAGAGAAGGATAATGAGAAGTAGAAACAGCTCTTAAAACACACACACACACCCCCCGCCCTCCCTTCTTTGAAGACTTCACTTTATTTGTGGTTTGTTCTCCCCAGAATGGCACGGTGGAAAGGAGGGGAAATAGGGAATAGAGGCTTCAGTCTTTGGTCAGTTGCTCATGAGTTGTTCTCCTTATTGGCGGGGGTGGGAGGCATTTCTCACACTCTTTCCCTGTGTCAGCATGGGGTCCCAGCAATGGTAGAGTCCTCCATGACCTTCTCCACGTGAGTCCTCTCCTCGTCTCTTCACCAACTGCCCCAGCGTGGGTCACTTCTATAAACTTATGGAATGTCTCTCAGTCCCAGACTGCTGGACCCAGCCTGGTCCCCCACAGTCACAAGCCCCCACCAGCAAAACTGCTCAGGCGTGGGGCTGTCTCTCTCTTTGCCTCTCTCCACGGGCTGCAGGTGCTGCAAGGGACTAGCTCCAATGTAGGTCACAGATTCTTCCATATTCCTCTACCTGCTCCGTGGTGGGCTTCTGCCCAACACAGGTGCCTCTCTATGGGCTACAAGTGGGGTCTCTGCGTCCTCCATGGGCTGCGGGGGGACACCCGCCCCACCATGGTATTCTCCACAGGCTGTGGGGAATCTTCTCTCAGCATGTCCTCCTCCCCCCCTTCACTGACCTTGGTGTCTGCAAAGTTTCTTACATCTTCTCACTCCCTTCTCTGGTGGCAAAATGTGGCTGTTTGGGTTTTTCTCTCTCTCAAATGTGATTCCCAGAGGTGCTGTGACTGGCACTGAGTGGCCTGGCCAGCCTTGTCAGGAACAGGGTTTGGGAGTTTGGCCTTGGGAGCTCAGCTGGAATTTGCTTTGTCAGACCCTTAAGAAACTTTCTAGCTGCTTCTTAAAGAAACCACATTGCAAACCCACCACAGCTGGACAGATGGAGCCATTGGGTAGCACTGGCGCTGAGTAGATTTGGACACAAATGCTTTTAACAGCGTTTGTAGAAACACCTAGGCATGATTTTGGTACATCATTGCTACAATACGGTACCTCATGTATATTCATATTGACCATCATGTTATAATATCAAACCACAAGTGTCATGGTGTAGTAGGGCCCTTCCTTCTTGATGCTTGTGACCATGGGAGGACAGAAACAGAAACACAGGTTTTGCAAAATCCTCTCACCATCCTTCACAGTACTTTTGTTGTCATCTTTTGACTGCTCCTGGACACACTGACACCTTAAAAGTCTTTAGACACATTTTGTTGAACTGCAATGAGTTGAATCACTGGTCTGCACATTTAGTTTCAAGTTATTCTGATTAATGACCTTTTCCCCTACCAAACATTTGCTTAGCCCTTGAATTAATATCTCATAGAATAACAGATTGCTGCTCAAGCTGACTTAACAACACTATACAAAATATATACAGGTTTTCATTTTCACAATAGGGAATATATTCAAAATTAACAGAAACACCATGTCTTAAAATTAAGGACATTAGCAAAATTAGAGCACTTCAACTGACTTGAATTTGAAGTGCATTTAATTCTCACTATTTCAACCTTCTTAACCTTGAAAGGAATTTACATTTACAATAAGTATGTGAGATCTGGCCGGTTTTCTGCCTGTTTCTATAGAAACACACAAAAGACTACTGGAAATCCCCATAGATAGCAGTGATGAATTTACCAATCCTGTGAAAACTTACAAGGTCCTTGGAGAACTTGTCAGTCAAGGTTAAGGTGTGAGGTATCAGGCCCTGCACCCTCTTCTCAGAGTACCATGCATGCAGAAGCAAAACCTGGTTGACAGAAACAAGAATTTTGGTTTTGGTGTCAGTAGACAAAGAGGACCAGGCAATTTGGGTGTTCGACATCATCTTCCATTGGACATAGTCCTTTACTTGGGCCTCTATGTTGCAGGGTGATGGTGAGATAATAGCAGACTGACAGACTTGTCACCCCCATCCAAATCATGACATTGCAGCCAAGCACAGAAGCTGCTACAGTGGGTTGTTGGCCTTGATTTTTAGAGAAATGTATTACAAATTCTCAAAATCTGGTCAACAGTTGTGCATTTATGGTGACATCATTTTCTCAAGGCAACCACTTGAAATTTTTCTGTTTGTTTCCCTAGTTGATGGATCACTTGAAGGCTGGTATTGAAGATATATGTGGACATTGGAGTCATTATCAGCTGAGAGATAAGTAAGCTTTTCTTATTGCAGCATACTATAATAAAACAACCTATCTATCATGTAAAATACAATAGGTAAATAGAATAGGTAATCAGTCTTGTGCCATGTAAAGCTAAAATAGCATGAAAATATTGGGGACGTGTGCAATATCTCTTTTTTTAAAAAGTGAACTCCTGAGTAACCATTACCTCTTGGGAGTGTAGCACTTGTACATCGCCTGTGAAATTGGTTATGCACAATAGGCAGAAAATAAACCTGAAAGAAAAAGACAGCACAGAAACTCGTGCTGCAGAAATCAGCCTGTGCGCACAGCTTTGGGATGAATCTTAGATCTGCAGCAGTGCTTCTCGAGGTCTGGATTTAGAACAGAAGCTACATAAAATGTCGGTGCTTCACTGACTTTTGCTGTAACCCTCCACAGCAAGTAAGATCATTTCTTGATGAGTATAAATTCAATAACAATTAATCACCTGTCCTTGCAGGTCTTTGCATTCAGTAGTATTTAAAATAAGAGTTATCCTAGCTATGTCTAGCCTTCTGTGTTGGAGTCCTCTGTCTTACGTTTCAGCACCGGACCCCAGAAATTCAGCCAGGGGCTGTCTGTCAGGATGTGTGGCAGCTCCTTTCATGACTGAGTTTCTCCCTATGGAAACTAGGAATTAAGAGTGGGAAGAAGATAGCTGTTTTTCACCTGGTTCTTACGCCAGTGAGGAGTAATGATGTAATGTGCTAGGGCACATACTTGGACCCAGAAGTGAAAATATCCTCTTGGCTCCCACAGTACAGAGGTAGCTTTAGGACATCCTCTAGGACCACACCAATGTCTGTGCAGGCAATCAGCTAAACAAATCCCTTATCTGTGAGAAAATGTGATTCTCTTATCTCACATCTACCCAACAATCATGAAAAGAGAATTTTGTCCAAACTAGCCACAAATGTAATGTGTCAGTTCAGGGACAGATAAAAAAAAAAAATAAAAAAATACCCTGCTTGTGAAGACATTTCATGTCACAAGGCTGTATTAAAAGGTATTCCCTAGACTTTGCTATACAATTTTAAAATAATTTAGTGTATGTATATCAGAATTAATGACCTAAGTGATGACACTCCAAGAGGCTTTCTGTTATATCGAAAAACATGTAGAGCTCTAATCCCAATGAAAACATTTGTGTAACTATCTCTGCTATTAATGAATATAACCTAGCCTATGTTAAGGAGAAAATGTATGTACCAGCTCCTCAGTGCTTTTTCTAGCATTGTGGAGCACATTACCTTGCTGTGGCAAACTGTTTCTTTGAAAGGGACATCTCAGAAGATCTGCTGTTGTTCTGATAAATGCCTGCCTGAAAGCACATACCTTTCCCAAAGCACACACATGCCTTCACATTCAAATTACGCCTCACATCAGTGATATTTTACAATCTCTAGCGTGTAAACCCGCAGTATTTTGTGGCCCGTTCAATTTCCCTGTTATTCAGAATACAAAGAAATGTATTTTCTCTGCTCTAATTGTTAGGATTCGAAATTATCTGCAACATAATGGGCCCAAACTACTGTAACTGCTGGGCCATTTAAAGCCTCATTGGTGGCTGGCTAAATAGGCCGGGATTGCCATAAGAGCAGCTGCTGCTGTTATGGCCTACCAGAAAACAACACTCGTACAAAAGTGTGGAGAGGAGACGTATTCTTTTCTGACAAATGTGGCAGTGTAATATGCAAACACACACCAGCTCATTTTTTTTTTTTTTTGCTCTGATTGCAGCTTGGTTTTGGTTTTTTTCTTTTGTCTGGTGGGTTTTGCAATCTCCGTGGAACAGCAGACCATGCCAAATGTCCCCCTAAAGGTCTCAGCTCATTAGCCCTTCAGGAGTCCACAGGTGCCTCCAATTTGGGCTCAGTTTCCACCACCGAATTATCTATGTGTCCATCTGAATGAAGAACAGCTTCTACCACAGAAATGAGACCGAACACGGTTTCCTTTTTGGTTTTTTTACCCTTTGATTTTAATGTCTCTTCTGCAGATTTAAGAAGTTTGACAATAAGTATTTGAAGAAAATTTTAATTCGGGAACACCAGCCCAAATCCAGCATTGTGTCATTGTACAAAAAGATGGAGATAAAACTGGCAGTTGAGATGGCTGAGAGTGGCATGAAAATTTCAACATCATCCACAGCATCTTTACAGTGAGTATTGACTCCCTGATCCTTTGCAGAGTAGGGACAGGAAGGAAGGAGACAAAAAAGACAAAATACCCAAAAGATTTTATTATTTCAATAGAAACGTAAGAAAAAAAAGACAGCTACGAATAAAGATGCTCCTGTTTTAGGCTGACAATTTGGTGCTCATCATAATTGCACTTGGGCTTTTTGTTCACAGAGTTAAAATTAAAACCAGGGATATTTTATGTTTCTCTTTAGTGATGGGCTGTTCCGACAGGGAGTCAGATGCAGAAGCCACTGTGGCTGCTTTAAATCACAGCAGTGGTTCAAGGTGCTCTCTACTTAGCTGGCCAATGGGTTTTGCTCACCCTTGCTAGGTCCAGAGGGGTGTGCAGGACAGCTTAGCACACAGGTTCAATGCCATTATCCCAATCACAAATCTTTGGTGAGAGAAGATTTCCTTGTAGCATTTGCATTTTTGCTGCTTCAGTCTGCAGTCCCTCAAACTGTCTGGCTGTATTGTGGTATTTCCATACCAAATTAATTGAGTCATGCGTTGAGACCAGCCCTGCAGAGAAGGACTTTGATGTACTGATGGATGAAAAGCTCAACATGAATTTGCAATGCACACTTGCAGCCCATCCAGAGAGCCAAATGTATCCCGGGCTGCATCAAAAGCAGCATTATGACCATCAGGTCAAGGGAGGGGATTCTGCCCCTCTGCTCAGCTCTCATGAGACCCCACCTGGAGTACTGCATCCAGCTCTGGGTCCCCATTACGAGAAAGACATGGACCTGTTAAAAAGGGTCCAGAGGAGGGCCCACAAAGATGACTGGGACCACCTCTACTATGAAGACATGTTGAGATAGTTGGGCTTGTTCATCTTGGAGAAGAGAAGGCTCTGGGAAGACCTTGTAGCAGTTTGCTAGTACTCAAAGGGGGCTTTTAAGGAAGATGGAGGAAGACTTAACCAGGGCCTGTAGTGACAGGACAAGGGGCAACAGTTTTTGATGGAAAAAAATGTAGATTTAAATTGGACATACGGAAGACATTTTTTTATGGTGAGGGTAGTGAGACAGTGGAACAGGTTGAACACAGAATCTGTGATGTCCCATCATTGGAAGTATTCAAGGTCAGGTTGGATGGCGCTGTGAGCAACCTGATCTAGATAAAGATGTCCCTGCTCATTGCAGGAGGAGTGGACTAGATGACCTTTAAAGGTCCCTTCCAACCCAAACCAGCCTGTGATCATATGAAACAGTAATGCAACTTGGCATCAGAAAGACTAGGGGAGAAAACTGGTGGGATCTCCAGAACCACCACTGAAGGAAGTACCCTCTAGAAGAAAAGTCTGTTTCAATCTTCACTCCTGCATACGTTAACTGCTGTGTATGTATCTATCCTCACCTTGCAACCCACTACCCATAATGTGGGCATTGCTAACAGCACTTGTTCCCATAAATTCTTTCCTGGGCTCTCACTGGTCACTGTGGCTACCTGCCACTACTGCCTACTCCCTGGTGCTGCACCCTTCAACCCCTCCCCATTTTGCAGCAGTATCTGGCACGGCCTCCCATATTTTCTGTTTTTGAATTATCAGTTCAATGCATACCATAAAGTCCAAACACCAACTGGACATTAAATTAAATTCTTTCTTGAAACTTTGGCTTAATCATTTCAAGATTCATCTGCTTTCTTGAAACTGATGTCAGCATGCAGTGTCAGACCTAGCCCTTTTCTTTCTAAATCATTCTTTCCTAAACAGATGGCATTAAAAAAGATTGCGTGTCTGCCAGGCTCCTCTCTGTCTGCTGTATTTCCTTAACTGTTCCAAGACAAGAGAAAATGTGCAACATTGGTAGACATCTATGGCCATCAAACCACACTCCTTTTCTTGAGGGAAAGAGAAAATAAGACAAATTGTTTCAGCATAATTCTCTCCTGAACTGAGCATTTAAATTGAAAAATATTCTAGAATAAGCAGATTATATGATAGAGTAATTTTTGTCAGCTCTACTTTGGCTATAATTGAATTTTACTGAGCATCAACCTTTGATGTGCAGGTTCACCTACTGAGACAGCCTTTTACAAAATGAAGCGTCAACTTCAGAAAACAAAGTGCGACCTGTAGCTCAGAAATATTCTGATTCCTGGAGGCTGTGAGAGTATCCTAGGAAAATGCATGTTATCTGAGCTCTGGCCATTGGTAGGTGTTTGCTGTTGAGCACTGGAGCAGGCAGTATAGTGAGCTACGTGTTTCTTTGCTCTGAGCCACTGCAGCAATTTTTCTGTCTCCTTTCTACTGAGCAATTAAGTGAAACTATTTAAGGCTAAAAGGGTTCTAAATGTATTTGTAAATTGTTAGATATTATCACTGAGATAGCCTGTACCTAAAGTCTCTGTCTTCAGTGAGGATACAGAAATCTGGCCACGAGCAAGTGGAGATTTGAAATAAAATTCCAGTGTCTTGCATGTAAAGTGATATTTGTAGTGTCAGAGCAGTAAGAAAAACTCTCTGATCAGTTCTGGAGCCTCTAGGCACATGAGGGGAAGTGCTCTATAACAACCAAAGCAAATAATCTCTGTGAATTAGCATTATTCTCAGAAATTGCATTCATGCTGCTGTGATCCCTGCAGGTGGAGTGGGTGTCCAATACGCACTGTTTTGAGTGTGGACTGGGGAAATTTTCCCATGGATCATGCAACAAAGAATGCACATTTGAATGAAAATAGAGCACTTATTTAGTTATGATGTTTTAGAGAATATAAGCCTTAGAAAAAAGGACAGAAATGGCAAGAGCAGAGCCAAGTAGATATTGTCAAAATTGTGTTTGTATGGCTGCTTTTTGGAGGAAATATGCCCATTAGAGAGAAGTGGTTTGATGCTAAACTTACTCAATGTTGGGTTCATATTACTGCAGTACAAAGTTTCGTAAATCTTAGAACGCACTAATATAGTACAGATCAGAATCAAGTGCTGTGTTGACATTTGTGGTGGTGCAGTTGTGCAAGAGCGGTGCCCAATGAATGTTACTTCCTTCACAGGACTAGTGAAGATTGGTGGTAAGATCACAAAGTTCAAAATTTTAGATATAATATATACAAAATGTAGAAAAATTAATCTTACAAGGTATGTGGAAGACATTTTGTTTCCTCCTTGTATTACTATCTGCATGTCCAATGAAGAAAGAGGTACTTTCCTGGTACTCATTATAGAAAGACAGTTTTAATTCAATTTTTTCATATATTTTTTTTTTTCTTCACAGTTATATCTCATTTTGTGGTTTTTTTTTCTCTTATTTTTGTAGCATGATGGAAGTTTTAATAAGAACAAAGAAAGACAATCAATAAGGATTGCTTTATGGGTTTGGTAACACACCAAACTTGTTTGGTTTGCTTTTGTTGTTTTTTTTTTTTTTTTAAGTCCTTTTTAATGAATTTTATATTGCAAAATGTAAAATCAATCTGTTCCTTATTGACATACCTGTGCATTGTTATTGGCTGCTGGGCAGACTAATATCTAATCCCATGAAAAAAAATACACATTTTATTTGTGCTCCAGAAAAATACAGACTATCTTCACTCTGTTTGTTCTCTTGTTATCCCAGCTCAGCTAAAACTCTGGGGATTTTATTTAAGTCACTTTAAGAGCAAAATTATAAACTGTTAAATGGCTTAGGACTGGCCACTTCTGTGTTGGAATGTGGAGAGAGCCAGGTATGCAAGTAGAAAAGTAAAGAGATGATCTGATGTCTTCCCAGTGAGGTTCTGCCTTCACAACTATAAGGTGTAAAGACCCTGGGGAGACATTCAGTGAAGCGCTGACCAGACAGTTATTCCCTATGATGTCAAAGCCACTTGCATCAACTATGTCAGCTCTCTTTGCATTACACAAATGAGCCAAGCCTGCATTTTATAGATGGGTACTCATTGACAGGTGAGATTGTTATTAGTTCCCAGGGCCTGTGCTGGTCTTTGCTTTTGAAGGTGTACCTAGGGTCTCTGTCTAGCCCAAAGGCACAGCAGTAAGGGGCTGCTGGTGTTAACTTGATTGCTTTCCTTGCTGTGGAAAGTAACATACATGGGCTGTCCCACAGCCTGGGACATGCCAGATCCTGTAAGGGATAAAGGTACATTATGCTTAACCCTGGAAACTTGGTGGCATCTTTGGATCACCTGTGTCACCGCTGGGAGCTGAAAGGAAATGAATCCCCAACCACCCACCTGGCTGGCCTGGAGTTGGGAGGTGGTGGTGGTCTTTTTTTCCCTGCTGGTACATACATAACTTCGTTGTTGTTGCTGTTGCTGAGAATTGATGAATGTCAATTTGTTGGAGGATTTATCAGGGCCAGGATAAAATTTCTTGTCAAATCCAGAAAGGGAGTCCTTTTCAATCTGATAGACTCATGGATCCCTCAGGCTTCTGAGGGATCCTTAACCTATTAATTACCCCAGTCCTATCTGTAATACTACACCTTAGCCTATTGTCAACATCTCTTTTTTATTTATTTATTTATTTTTTTAACTTCATGAGAAGGAGCAGATCTCAGTTTTGATCTGCTGCAGAATGAAAACATATTCTGAAACCTTGAAATATACCAGGAATTCGGAAAGTGTCAGGTTACCAGTTCTCACTATCTACTTAATATTAAAAGGGAGTAAAATGTAGAATAAAGGCAGCTCATGATGGTCCTACTAGTTTTACAGATGTCAATGTTAGATTATGGCACAAAAGAGTGGTAGTCTTGTTAAACCACCCATAAATGCAAATTTCAATCTTTTTCCTATGTTTACATATCATCTCAGTTTAGCTTGAATCCACCTTCCTTTGCTATTAAAAGTTTATAATTTATTTTAGAGGGAGAACAAAATAATTGTGCACAAAGTCTTGGCAGTACTCTATATTCATCATAATCTATTCTTTAATTACACAATTCATTGACAACACCTTAAGAACATCACTAAGATTTGTAAGTACTTTTTCTTTTTGTAATAAAAGAGGCAAGAACACAAACTAGGGTAAGGGAAAAAACAGCAACAAGAAGATGAACTCAGATCAATTCATCCTGCAAGATCACTATCTATTTGCCTTTCTTTTCTTGGGAATTCAGCTAAACACTAACTCTCACACAGATTGACCGATTTAGCAAAACCAGTTAACATTTCACAGCAGGCCTCCTCCTTTGTTTTACTAGTGAAAAAGCCAGGCAGCCACAAGTGACTGGGCTTCCTGTCACAGTTTGTTAAAATACAAAGATGGCTATCTTTCAGGTAGCTCTTTCATTTGAAATGGAGAAAGAGGTTCAGTAGCAAGGAAACCCTATACATTCTCACCACAGCACATGTCTCTGACTCCTTCATTGGCTTGTGCTTTAGTTCTTAAGGATTTGCTGCACTTTTTCAAACGAGTTAAACCCAGTAAGACCAGGAAGAGGTTCTTTACTGAGAGAGTGGTCGGGCACTGGAACAGGCTCCCCAGGGAAGTTGTCACAACACTGAGTTTGAATTCAAGAAGTGTATGGATGATGCATTCGGTGACATGCTCTGACTTGGCTGGCCCTGTGTGGAGCCAGGAGTTGGACTTGATGATCCTTATGGGTCCCTTCCAACTCAGGATATTCTCTGATTCTATGACCACAAGACCCAGGCTGCTAGACCATGCTGAAGAATGTGTTCAGGTGAGGAGGAAACTTGTGGTGACTACCTGAATGCACAGCTGGTTGTTTCCCAATTGTCCTTACAAAGTGTTGAGAAGGAAAAGGAGAATGTCTGCTGTATGAAGGCTTAGGACACATTCTGACTACCTGGTATATTGATAAAACCCAAGAAAGAGCAAAATCTGACATTTATTAATCTCTGGATGATTTCATGATGTCACTGGTCCCTGAAAGGCTTTTAATAGCCTAGCACTAAAAATAGATCATATATCGTTTACCGGGGATAGTATTTAATCAACTCATCAAAATAATATTTAATCTTCACTTTTATTTACAGGAGCAGTAGAAATCGGCGTGTTCATAGGCTCTCCCCCGCAGAGGTGGAGTCTATGAGAGAGGTCCTGGCACATAATCTATATCAAGTGCGGCACAGGGTAAGTGACACGCTATCGCGGGCTATTTGCAGACTGAAAGCTCTTGTTTGCCCTCTCCATGTCCTAGCCACGGTGGGTAACAGCACCAGTACCGCCCCTGGGGACACACTGGTGGGAGACGTGGGCCTGGAGCCTGCAGCTGCTCCAACCCAGGGAAGGAGCCCTGGCTCGGGGCTTGTTCCTGCGTGGTAAAAAAGGAAAGCGGCCTTTCTTCCATCGGCTTTTCTAGCTGCCGCCAGGGCGAAAAGCTAGGGAAATCTCTGCGTGAGCTGTAGAGGTCAGGCTTCCCTCGCTGCACAGCTACCTCTGACTGAAACCGCCTCCCGAAGTTGCCAAACGTCCCCCGGGGGAGTCTGGGGTGCTAGGTCCTCTCATCGGGGAGGCGGTAGGCGGCGTGTGGGCAGGGGACACGGACCCACAGGCTGGATGGAGCCCGGGCGGACGGGTGCTCGACACCCGGCAAGGGTTGCCGTCCTTCGTGGGAGGCAGCAGGCTGGCAGGGCACCAGCAGCGGTGAAACTGCCCTGTGGAGGTGGAAGGACCGGCGGCGGAAAATATTGTGTAACCCCAAGTCAGCTGAGAGTCAGGCTGGTAAATCCTCGGGCTGTGTGGAAGGAAAAGTTTACCCTCTCCACAGGAGGAGAAAGGAAGAAAGAAAGAAAACCCCTAAATCAGCCTCCTCTGCAGCTTCACTTTACACGTTTGTTCTTTTTCCCCCATAAACTGGGACTGATATATCTCGGCAGGGATTTCTTTGCAGAAATTTGTACTGATTCTGATGCAGACCAGTGCACAATATCTATTTAATCCAGTGTTAGTCCCAGAAAGTAAAGCTGAGAGCTCTCCTACAGCAATGAGTGGCAGGGGGTATATTACAGTGACCTTGAAATTACACAGATAAACGGGGGTAACTCGCATAACACACATTTACTAGAAGATGCTAGACCCTGCTCGTTTAAATGTGTCATTATTAATGTGATATTCATTCCTAATATTGTTTGATTTGCCATGGCCAATTATCCTTATGATATTAATTTCTTATCTCACCAGCAACAATCTGCATATACGGCTGCCTCTTAGATTGCTGAAAAGAACTCTCTTTCTTCAAAATCAATTACAGTAATGACTATTTGCACCAGTCATTTCCTATGTGGTATTGAGAACTGTGTGCTTTTGGAAATGAAAGATTGGGAGTAAAATAATGCCACTTGTAATACTTCACTTTCAACTTTGCAGGCCTGGTAACACTCTGGCTTACCAGATAAACTTTACAAGGACCTTTGCAAGTGAGACTCGAGATCAGATTCTGCTTTTTAAGAGGGTTTATAAACTTAAGTGAATTTTTGTCTTTAAGCCAGATGATTGCTTTCCTTATTTCACAAGATGTATGCAATAAATTAAAAAGCTTGTCCTAAAAGATGCTCAGTGTTAGGGTGATGTTAAGGTGTGATTTCTCCAAATATGGAAGGTCAATGAAGCTGTGCATCTCATTCCAAAGATGTACTGTTCTTAACATGGACTTTTGCTCTGGGGCACATCTTCAACTTGTTCTTGGCTCTGTAATATTAGTACCAAGGTGGGTTAACCAGCTATTGCTGTCTTGGGACCTGCCTCGATCTGTAGCTTCCAATTATGTCGAGGCTATAAAAAATGTCATCAAAACACAGCCTTTGAGGTCTGAGACTTCCAGCTGTGTCCTCCCACCTTGCTCTGCAGGAGTGAGGTTAGTACAAGGCTCCATTTCTCAACGTGGCACCAGACTGCTGTGGTGAGTTGGTGGCTGAGCCAGCGTAAGTGTATCCTGTGATCAACTAGACTACACAAAGTTATTAACATTGCAAATGCAAAGAGATTAACTGGGTGTATTTTCTGTTTCAGGCACCGACATACAGCCGGCACAACTTGCCTACCAACACAAACGAGAAGCAAGCCCAAGAAATCCTCATCCGGCAGCACAGCCTGAGGCAGAGTTGCAGGAAGGTCAATAGCTCACCATGTGGTAGACTGGTACTTGTTTTGTAAACTCCTATACATGTAAAAAACGCCTTTGCTTCTCTGTAAATAAGGAAAGAGCCATCCATTTGTCCTCATGCAGCACCTGAGATGAGTCAGCTTCACTTAGTATGTGGACAGCAACTTTTTTAAGTCCTACCTCTACATATTGGTCAGAAATCAGCTACTATGTCTTTAAGTAGTAAAATTATGTAAGTTGCATTGTTTTGGCATGTGCAAAATATAGTATGATCACAACTGTGTGAATCTGTGGATTCACAGAAGGGCTGATGCACAGCCCTTGATGCCTTGCACTAACAGTTTGGGCTCTCAATTAGCTAGTTAGTGATTGGTCAAATGTCTGACCAAATGTAGGCATTACATAACATAGACAATTACAGCTGAGATCATCACAGTTAAGGAAGATAAATAAGTTCTTGCTGGATGTATTATTTCAAGTTGTCACCTGAAATCAGAAAGCTGAATCTTAGAACAACATATTTTTTCCACTGACCGTAGAAAAAAAACCCTAGGGCTATTATATTAGACATGATTAGACCAAGCACTGATCTTATTCACACCTCTGTAAATTTGGCTGTAAAAGTGCAGAGTCACAGCTGAAAAAATGTAAACCCATCCCATCAAATAAGTGTAAATTATGTAGGCAGTCATGGGCTCTGAATACATTTCTGTCTCCATACACAGGCTAGCACCGCGGGCCTGCACTACCTCTCTTTGCCTCAGGGTCCCAGCCAGCCCAATAGACGAAAAGCCAAGCGTGTTACTTTTACAGGTAATGGAAGTGCTTTATTCTGTATCTTACTCCAGCAGTGAAAGAAACTTGGCCAGTTGCTCAGAGGGTTTAACAGTACTAGATGAATACTCCCATGAAAGCTCCTGACCTCTTTTAAAGGAACTACACCCTTCTCTCCTTTCATTTTTATGTGTTGTTTATATGGTCATTACTGGTGCAGTTTCTATCTCATTCCAGCCGCACCTAGATTTCTCTTTTTCCTTCTTGCACAAATATTCCTGTGATACCTGCTGTTTGGCCTGGCCATGAAGGCATCTGTGTAAGCTCAAGAAAGCAAATTATCTGTTCCCTGCAGACCCAGCTCCACAGACACAGTTACATGCAAAATCCTTAGAAGCTGCTAAACCTGTAGCCCTGAGGTGAGGCAGCCGCAGCTCCATGCTCCCAGGTCCCTCTGGTAAGGTGTTCACAACAGGCAACCCCTGCCCTAAATCAGTGAACACGTACACATGATCAGACATGCAGAGCAGCACAGATGGGGCACAGCACTCACACCAACATGAACAGCACCAACGGCCTTGTCCTGGTCCCCTCTCTGGCTGATCAGGATGACAATGGAAAATCTTATATAAACATACCTGCTACCTGATTTGCACAGTAGCTGGCCCTGGACACAACATCTCTCTGGTTGGTGGGACTTGGGTGTGTGAACCCCTGGGCACCCTGGGGGAGTGGCCACAGAAACAAGGCAAGACAGTGTCAGAGAAAACATGGACTTCAGGACTCTCAAATGTTCATCGTTGTCTCCATCTGTAATCTCTCTGACACCTTTCTGCAGTTATTTATGTGAACCTGAAATGCATTTGGGTTTCCTAGAAAAATTCCTTTTTGTTTTTGGCAAAATTAGCTATAGCAAGTGAAACTATGTTTTTAACCTTTGTTTCAAAAACTTGGGCAACAAAGTTTATTTCCCACAGGTGAAAAATTACTTTCTCACTTTCTGTTTTACTCTGGAAGAGATGAAAACAAAAGAGATTTCTGTAGGCAAAACATCCCACCATCCCCTTCAGGCTGAGGAAACATGTGAAGGCAGCAGAACAGAAACCCATAGGATCTATTCAGCATGGAACATAAAAGTTGTTCTGGTGGATTTTTTTGTTTTTTCCCTACACAGTTGATTCTTTTCTATTCTGTTTGTCAGGACATCACAGTGGGGGACATATGTCTTTCTACAAGACTCAAACTGTGCCACACATCAGCCTCAGAACTATAGGCATTTCAGACACTTTCAAGGGACCAAATGTGATATAGCAGATGGGCACGTTATTTCAGTGGGGAGAAGAGTAAATCTCGAGGCACTGAGTGTAGGTACACTTTTACTAATAGCTAGGCCTGAATTTGAGCCCTGGCTTATTATCTATCCAAATAATTAGACTTCTTGGTCCAGTTTCTGGCCCCACCTTAGGTCCACTGTATAGCTATTCACATCACTTTAAATGTCTGCAGGAGAAGGAAGCCACCAGAAACTCCTCCCATAAACTGTGTTAGGGTGTTTTGAATTTCATTTGGGAACTGAGAAGAGAAAGTGTATGTGGGAAATTAGAATGACTACCCCACATATGACTACCAATAGATCCTTACACCGCCTATCAGCTTTCTGCCACTGATACAAATGCACAATTCCTTTGACAGTATGTATCATTCATAATTTGTAGCAATGACGGCCCCAGAGGGCTAAGTAGGAGTCCTTTGTGTTTGAGAGTAGAATCATAGAATCACAGAATTTGTTAGGTTGGAAGGGACCTGCAGCAGGATGTAGTATTATTTTATTACTCGGCCTTTGCGTTTATCTCCCCAAACCTTCTAGCTTGTTATGAGCTGTTTCTTAAATTAACTGATTTGCTAGTGTGTATTCACACTACAAGTGGCTTTAAGAAAAGTGAAAACGTGTACGCCACAGAATGAGAAAGGCAGTTACTGGCCTATTGCGGGCAAATCTTTATTGTGTACTTGTGGCAATGAAATCTGGTAGGAGCAGGTCTGACACACCCAAGGTAATCAGAGCGCCCTACAGTCGAACTCCTGGTTTCAGGTGAAACTGTTTTCTTCAACGGTCAATCACAGGTGACCAGGAAACTTGATTTTTGGTGGTACTAGAGTCTTCTCCTTTGTTGGCTTGTTTTCTGCTGCGGGTTTCATAATGTTTTTCAGCCGCGGTAGTAGGTATGCTTCTGACATTTGTAGAACATTGAAAGCTACATAGAGGATCACTTTTGCACTGTGAGAGCATCAAAAGCCCCGTGAAAGTACCTCTGTGAGACACTAAAAGGTAGCTGAATGTGCTTCTTTGCTGGGGATTCAGGGTGGAGACACGATCAATAAAATCTCTTGAACATCAGCTTTGGATGAAAATTTTCTCTTATTCTATAGCAATTATCTAAAAAGCTTCAGTTTACAGAATCACAGAACGTTAGGAGTTGGAAGGGACTTCAAAAGATCATCTAGTCCAACCCACCTGCCTGAACAGGATCACCTAGATTAGATCACACAGGAACGCGTCCAGGCGGGTTTTGAGTGTCTCCAGAGAAGGAGACTCCACAACCTCTCTGGGCAGCCTGTTCCAGTGATCTGTCACCCTCACAGTGAAAATGTTTCTCATTACATTAATGTGGAAGCTCCTATTCTCCAGCTTGGACCCATTGCCCCTTGTCCTATCACTGGCCATCACTAAGAGCCTGGCTCTGTCCTCCTGGCGCTCTCCTTCTAAATATTAAAAAAACATTAATAAGGTCACCCCTCAGTCTTCTCCAAGCTAAAGAGCCCCAGCTCCCTCAGCCTGTCCTCATAAGGAAGATGTTCCACACCCTTCATCATCTTGGTGGCCCTGCGCTAGACTCTTTCAAGGAGTTGTATGTCCTTCCTGAACTGAGGGGCCCAGAACTGGACACAATACTCCAGGTGCAGAGTGGAGGGGGAGAAGGACCTCTCTTGACCTACTAGTCACCCCCCTTCTAATACACCCCAGGATGCCATTGGTCTTCTTGTCCACGAGGGTACATTGCTGGCTCATGGTCATCCTGCTGTCCACCAGGACCCCCAGGTCCCTCTCACCTACGCTGCTCCCCAACAGGCCAGTCCCCAACCTATACTGGCACCTGGGGTTGTTCCTCCCCAGATGCAAGACCCTACACTTGCCCTTGTTAAATCTCATTAAACGTCTCCCTGCCCAGCTCTCCAGACTGTCTAAATCCTGCTGAATGGCAGCACAACCTTCTGGTGTGTCAGCCACCCCTCCCAGCTTTGTGTCATCAGTAAACTTGCTGACTGTGCACTCTATTCCCTCATCCAGGTCATCAATTAATAGATTGAACAGTACTGGTCCCTGTATGGACCCTTGGGGGACTCCAGTAGATAGAGGTCTCAAACCCAGTTCCAGAGTTTAAAACAGTAATGCTGTATTGTATTGAATAGTTTTAAATTTTCCTCTCTGATGTCATGGTGTTTCTCTCTTCTTCAAAACCAGAATTCATTTTCTGTTTTCCTTTAGAACACCACAGAAGTGTTTCAGATGCAGCCTTCCCAGTAACATCTAGATTCCAGTCCCAACGATGTCCCCTTGAAGCGAAGCACCGTGAGGAAGAGTTGATTCCAATGACATGCTTGGACAGACGAGCAGGCCCAGTGAATCAGTCAGGTCGAAGAGGAAATTCAATCAGCCGGCATCGTTTCAGCAGAGCAGACAATCTCACTCTAATGCCAAAGTCTCGATTCACTGCAGCAGAAGTAGAGGCATATGAGTCAGAAGAAGAGACAGAAACAATGGCACCAGCCAGGCCATTAGCCATATGAGGAGTAGAGAAGAGCAATGTTTGCATCTCTAGTGCCATTTGTGCTCTGCTTCAGAGAAAATTACAAAGCTCTTATATGAACCAAACCACAATAGGCCTTTTGGGACCAGCGCACTCATTCTCATATCACTTCCAAGAGCTGTATCAAGGTACTTAGTGGCTCAGAGAAGACTCAAAGTCTTATGTGTTTATATCGAGCTCTCTTTCCAACAGAACACTGCAGGACAGAAGGGAACATGATCTTTGTGAAGCTTGGATGTGAATTTAAATTACAGTAATTGGGCGCTTGCAATGCTATGGTTGGAAGCTGATACTGCCTTCCTTTGTTCAGTACTATGGCCTATATCCAGAAGAAAGAAACACTGAAGGATGTTTTTGACACATGAGATTCATAACTTCAACTTGTCTAGAGCTTTTCACCTCAGAGTTGCTGAGATATTCCAGGAAAGAGTTAAACAACAACAACAAAAAAGTTGTATTTGGGGCAACAGCTTTCACTGAAGATGCCTAAATTGATACTAAAGTCAAAATGATATTTTAGTGGACATTTATCAGTACTTGGGAATATCTTGGCATTTCAGGTTTTGGCTCTGCAGAAGTGCCTACAGTCAGTTTCTGTGAAGATCCATAACTCCTGGTACTTCAGCGCATTTCAGCATGTAGAGAAGGACCTGTCACCCACCTGAAGTTGTTTGGAATGAATAAGAAGCATCCTGGTACCTACAAATCCAGAGGGGACACATCAGGCAAGGCAGAGGTGCTGGCAGGATGCCTTTTATTTGCAAATGTGGGATGGCAAGAATGTACACAATATTCTTGTAGTTCAGCAAGTGAGAGGCTTCATTTTAGAACATGTAGCCTCCAACTTGCTAGAGGGTACCCCAGTCAATGGAACGCTCCTTGCACTGAAGCTGGACCAGCACTGCAGATGTGCAGTTTCCTGCAGGGAGCAAGATACTGGGATGAAAGGTAAAGGGAGAATAACTTTGCAGCCTGCTGGCTGCAGGGCTCAGTGTTTTGCTCCTAGATTATATGTTGTACTGAGAAGCATTTGCTTTAAAAAATAATTTAAAGAAATTAAAAGAAAATGGAAAAAAAGCAGAAATAATGAGAACATGCACTGGAGCCCGTGGTCTCCCAGCCTTCATACTGAGCTCCCTTGCAACTGATTCAGTCCATGCTCCAGTCTCAGGGAGATCCAGAGGTAAGAGAAGAGATGATCTTGAGTAATTTTGGATAAAGTCTGACATTCTGGACACCTAGTTCCTCTGATGGATCTCTTTTCTGCAAATTGGAAGCAGCATTGCTGCTGTCATCTGTATCTTGAAACTGTAGGTGAGATGATTTTATCTGTGTTCTAGAATTACAAAATCCTTTTGGTTGGAAAAGACCTGTAAAATCATCAGGTCTAACTGTTAACCTAAGCACTGCCAAGTCCACCATTAAACCATGTCTCTAAGCACCACATCTGCATGTCTTTTAAATACTTCCAGGGATGGTAACTCAGCCATTTACCTGGGCAGCCTGCTTCAGTGTTTGACAACTCTTTTGTTGAAGAATTTTTTCTTGATATCCAGTCTAAACCTTCCAAGGTGCAACTTGAGGCCATTTCCTCTTGTTCCATCACTCATTACTTAGAAGAGCCAGCACCCACCTGGATACAACCCTTTTCAGGTAGTTGTAGGGAGCAAAAAAGGTTTCCCTTCAGCCTCTTTTTATTCCAGGCTAAACAACTCCAGTTACCTACACCACTCCTCATAGGACTTGTGCTCTGGACTATTCACCAGCTTCTTTGTGCTTCTTTGGACACGTTCCAGAACCTCAATGTCCTTCTTGTAGTGAGGGGCCAAAACTGAACACAGCACTCAAGGTGCAGCCTCACCAGTGCTGAGTAGAGGGTGATGATCATTTTCTTAGTCCTGCCGGCCACACCATTTCTGACACAAGCCACGATGCTGTTGGCCATCTTGGCCACCTGGGCACTGCTGGCTCTTAATCAGCCACCTGTGAACCAACACCTCCAGGTCCTTTTCTGCCAGGCAGTTTTCCAGCCACTATTCCCTGAGCCTGTAGCGCTGCACAGGGTTGTTGTGACCTCAGTGCAGGAGCCTTGTTGAACCTCATACAGATGGCCTCAGGCCATTGATCCAGCCTGTCCAAATCCTTCCACAGAGCCTTCTTACCCTCAAACAAATCAGCATTCCTACTCAACTTGGTGTTGCCTCTGAATTTACTGGGATGCACTCAATCACCTTATCCAGATCACTGATAAAGACATTAAAAAGAACAGGCTTCAGCACTGAGCCCTGGGGAGCAGCATTTCTGACCAGCCACCAACCGGTGTAACTCCATTTACCACAACTCCTTGGGCATGACCATCCAGACAGGTTTTTACCCAGTGAAGCATATGACCATTCAAACCATGAGCAGCCAGCTTCTACCCAAGAATGTTGTGGGAAATGGTCTCAAAGGCTCTACTAAAGTCCAGGTAGACAACATCCACAGCCTTTCCTCGTCATAGAAAGAGATCAGATTAGCCAAGCAGGACCTGCCTTTCATAAATTGATAACTCATTTGAGTCCGAAAGTCCATAAAACCACTATTACAGCTGCAGTAAACTCAGATCTACATCTGAGTAACACACCAGATTCAGTCATGCTTTCTTCAAGCTTCCCTCTCTCTTCCACTCAGAGCTTGCATAGCTGCCAGGCTATGCTGGCATAGCACTCAAGGTCTTTAAATGCTACTGTAAGACTTGGAGAGGTAAGAACAGGAGGTAGAAGGGCCACCTTGATGTTTCTCTTTTCTGCATTACTGTTAAGCATTTGAATTTCCTGGTCCAGAAAAAAAAAAGTTATGACTTCACATTTCCTTACAATGGGTTTCTGATTCAGGACAGGTAGCATCTAAACTGATGCAGCAGAATCAGAGAAAAAACAAATGTCTTTTTCCCCTCTTTTCTCATGCTTGCAGCTCTTATGTGCAGTGGGTGATAATGACTCACCTGAACTGAAATTGTATAAAGCTTCGTGAAACTTAAATGTTGTTTGCATTTCCTCGTTGTGCCATTCCTTTAATGAAAGCAGTGGCACATTATTAGAAGAGGGTAGGATTTCGTTTTTGTACTCAGACTGAGTAAGTGATGAAATGCAGTTCTGTACCTGAAAATCAACAAATCCACCCATCCTCACCAGAAGAAGAAGTGCTCTGCTAGTTTTTAAACACCTTGTGCCAGATCTCCATCCTATAATGGGTTATACTGACATATCATAAATGAAAGTAAAAACGTTATTATAAGAAAGAGTTATCATGCAGAGTTATCTTAAATTGCTTTATGAACCACACAGTTACCACATGAAATTTAATTGGGAGAAAAATCAGCACCTGTGTGACATAGTTCTCAGACCACAGAGCTGACATAGGTGCGTGGAGGGTGGTGACGGAGTTGTGGGACCTGCTGCTACATCACAGAGTTGGGACGGGGGTGGGATCTCCAAATCTGGCTGGTGAGTGAGTTGGACTATAGGCAATCCTTGCAGATAGTGATGAAGGGAAAGCGAAAATCTGAGGGGAGGGTGAAGAAGGGATACTTTCTCATCATCAGAGAGAGGCCCAGGAGAGAGATTAAACGGAGGAATTACTGTGAGCTGCAAATTCAGCATTTCCTGTTTAAGAAGATTTAATGAACGTGTTGTCTTGGGGAACTGGACAGATGCAAGCTATGAGATGGGGGAGGTTAATGGGATGTCTGGAGTGACATGGAAAGGAACTGAATATACAATATGAAAAAGAGGAGTCCATGCAGTTTAGTCAGGGTATGCTTGAAAGGTGTGTTTAAAATTGGCTTCCATATCCTTATAATTATAAAAGTCATGCAGCATTTATACAATTGTGCATTGGAAGTAGGAAGTAATGTGTTTAATCTCTAATGTCTCTTTACATTTGAGCTAGAGGAAAATAATTAAATCTATCTAAAATACAAATAAAACTAGGATATAGCTGGAGTCAAATCTCCCACTTTGGGTTCAGTCCCAGTCTTTCCTCTGATGAAATCCGTGAGCCAGTTCTGTAGAGACCATAAAGCCATAAAGTATCTAGAAGTTAAAAGAACTCTTCTAGCTTTCATAGTCTGTCCCCCAAACTTGTAGCATCTATTTTTAGGTTTTTTGCCTAACAATGAAAGGAAAACTTCCTTCCATGCTATTAGTTAATGGTTAATGGTTTTGCTGCCCATTAGCCAAGTAGCAATGCTGCAGATACCTGTATAAAATATAAATATATTGCTACTATTGATAATGCTAATAATATAGTTGCATCCTTTATTTGTTTTCATAGGTATTTCATGCTTGTGGAGAAAATAGTTCTTCTTAAAAGGCACAATGCTTATGTTTTAAATAGCAACAGTTACAGCAATATTTCATTTCAAGAAGCATACTCAGTGTCTATAGGCTCTCAGGCCTGGTCCGTAAAAGAAACTGAAGTGGCTTAGGGCATTAATGTAAATCCACTGTGTCTTTTGACAATCTTAAACTCTCATTAACCTGAATCATATCCAGGAAACCTGTGTTGATAATTTACAAAGATGAGTTAATTCAAGATCTCCTTCTTTTTTAGACTGGTACAATGATATTTACTCAGGAATTTAAATTGCACCCTGATTTAAGATGAACCAGTACAGGAAGCTCATGCTCAGAAGGCAAGGAATTATTATTCAAAATCCATAGAGGAAATGGGAACTCAGAGAGTTGGTACTATTTCCTTGGGGCAGAAGGATAGTGCAGGACAGGTGAATTTCAGGAAGGAATAATACCAAACACCCTGTATCTTTGAATAGTAGAAAGAAAAAAGAAGATACAGTTGAAGAGAACTTGCTAACCAACAAGAAAAATAAGACAATAATAAAACCAGCAACACTGTGAGAATATCTTAATAGTAAAAGCAACAATGGTCAAAAAATACTGCAGAAAAAGGGAGAGAGTCATCAAGGCCAATGGTACATTGTGAGCAGCTGGCAATACTTTAATATTTATCGCACAGCATGATTAACTGTTAGATCCTGTTGTTCTTGATGCAGCTGTTACTCTTCAACTAATATCCCAGACAAGTAAGAATGTGTAGTAAAAGGAAAACTTCTTCCTCAGAGAGCTTATCATCAAGGATGCAGCAGCAAAGGGAGCACCAGCAATCAAGACATGACAGCAGCTAGCGCAGGGAGTGCCCAGGCTGTGACCTCCAGAAACACCTTTTAATAGAGTGCATGGAAGAAGGCACCACCATGGTCCCTCTTCCAGGGGGAATGGTGCCCTCTGGGAGTGTCTGTAAATGCGTGGTCAGAGCTGCTGCTGCCGTCTGTACGACACGCAAGGAGCAGCACCTGGCTACATGATAGCACCAGCAGAACGGTACTGTGAAGGACTAAAAGCTGTGTGTGTGTCTCACACTAGGGGAGGACGTCAGTGAAGGAGTGCAGAAGCAAGGGCACAATTTGCCTCATAGCATGGCTTGAAACTCAAGTAAGTGGAGCAGGTGTGTGTCCATCAAAGCCAGAGAGGAGAATCTCTAATAGTTGGGAAAGAAAGAATGCCCTGGCAGGAGCTCTAGATGGACTGATTTTCTGCTATGCGTGTGAGCCAAGAAAGTAGGCCAACTTAAAAGGCAATGTTAGTTCACAGGTATTTAGCACAATTAAGGAAGGTTGTACAAGACTCAGAAAAGTAGGCCAGGTTTTCAGGCTGGAGGGACTGGTAGAGAAGAATTAACCATGACCATCTTCAGCACAAGCTTAATCCATATTTGTAAGTGAGGTAGTCAGAGAAAGAGGTCCAGTGATGTCCACAGGGGATACCAACAATTTTTTATGGATGAAAAAATTGGCTTTCATGTAACAGAAGATGAAAATAGTTGTAAATTATTCTTATTTTCTTTGCTGGTGTGTTTGGTTTGAGAACCGATATTTTCAAGGTTTTCTTCCTGCAGCCATTAGAACTCAGGTTTGGTTGTCATGTGTGAATGGAAACTACATTTTAAAAGCCTAGGGGAGACTCTGAAAAATATAACAAACATTTCCAAGCTTCCTTTCTTCCTAGGTACTTTTTCTAATTTTCTATCTATTTATATGGATAAAACACAAACATTAAGAGTGGAAAATCAGATTACCTTATCTTTATGTTTCGTTTGCTTTTTAGGTAGGACAATTACATTTATTGTTTTGCTAAACTCACTGTACCTAAGAATCTTAAAATTGGAGGTGTAAGGTAACATGAGTAATATTCTGAACCAGTCTGAGGATTGGAAATCTATTGAGCAAAGTTGCTTAATTTATTTCCTTTTGAGAATCTGTCTCAATATTAATCACAAGCGGAACTCCTTTTTCTTTCCTGCTTTGGTTTCACAGGTGTGAAATTTCAAAAGTTAATATCAGTTCTTGTTTATTTCTGGTCCTGCTTTCCTCCTGGAAAAAAACCCAAGTTTCTACTACCTTTCAATCATGAGACATGGACTAAAGAGAACAATGCCAAGCTCTGATTTTCAGAGTTTTCTTTCTTATGGCAAGATAGATTGCAACCACACTAGTAGTGAACAGCTGGTCAGGAGCAGACACCCAAACTGCACATCATCACTGACTTTTTTTTTTAGTGTCCTTGTAAAAGGATAAGAAGAAAGACATATCTGTCAAGAGCAGCCACAGTGAGCTAAGAGCACAGGTATTAGTCATCTGCAATATCACTTTTACACGTTCAGACACAGGTCGGCTCATTAGACATCTGCTCGGTGCTCTCCCATAAGTAACTGATTCCACTAAATACAAAATTATAATAAAAGAGTCTTGAAATTCAGCTTTTTTTTCTGGAATGTATATCAGGTATCCATTTAAGCTCATTAGTTGGTAGTGCACCTAACACCATTTACTCCTTGCTCTACTCTATTATCAGCAGTGATAAGAGGTGAGTTATGCACAAATGAAAAAATAAAAGGGCTGTTATTTTTTTAAGATATCTTGGAATAAAACCTATAGCCCTTTAGGTAGCTTTATTCATGCCTTTCATTATGGGCAAATTTCCCATCACAGAAGCTTGCACTGGGTAAGTAAACAATATATAAATGAAAGCCTCTTACCCAGATATATTCAGCTTCAATATTACACAATTATGAATGTTGATAATAATCACAGTGGTACATTGTGGCTTCCAGGTGCTTTGTGCACACAAGGCACAGACAGTTCAGGAGCTGGGCATCCTGAGAATCCCGTGCTAAAACTCCACATGAAAGGTGGAGAGACTTGTGCAAAGCAAACGAGCTGTGTGTGCACCTAACACGGGAACAGTGCCAGGAACAAAACATGAGACCCTGCTCCCTTGACCCTGTGTCTACCTTTACTCCCCTCAGGCTTTCAGGTGACTGAAACCTACAGAAAGGAAAAAAGAACAGCTTGAAACTGTTCCTCCAGCTCTCACCACAAAACAAAAGAGGAAAAAATCTGCACAGAAAATACTTTGTGCACTGTTTCAAGCCAGGCATAGGGACCTGCTGTTTACAAACACTCAGTGTCCTAAAAGACATCATAACATTATGCAGTATTTGAGATCTATGTATGATATACATGTGATATAAAAAAGCTGTAATTCTTTACGCATTTTCCTCTAGAACAGTCACAGTTTTTCCTTTCAAAAAAACCTTCTATGTCCTGTATGTTTTGCATTGTTAGAATAATTGGGTAACCTTGAAGGGACTTGTAAGAAGTGAGTATACTACAGTAAATTCACTTTTTCCTTGGAACCTGCAATGAAAAGTCCATGAAGTTGCTTCTCCCCCATTTCGGTCCAGTGAGGAAAGGAAGCTTTAAGTGTTTGGCACAGAGGTTAGACCCAGAACAAATCTCTTCAGCTCTCTATGCCTCCGTTTTCTCACACGTACAGTAGGGATAAAAGCACTCAAGACTAAGTCATACACAGGCTCCTCAAGCCACCTGAGGTGTCAGTTTTGGCACAGAAACCACAGAGGCCCCTTGCTCCACGGAGCAGCAACTGGAGGCCAGGGAGGTGCCTTGGAGCACCTTTATGGCAGCTGGGCTGCACCCCTGAGCTGGAGTTGGTGGGGATCTGCACAAGGCAGCCAGTGGCGCAGATCAGTTAAACACAAGTGACTGTCTACCTTGCTGTGATCTGATGAACAGTATAGGCTCACTGACTCCAGTGGGAGCTCAGAAACCTACCCCACACCTAGACACCTCCATGGTGAACATCTAAAACCAGCCTAGAGAACTTGAAGTCTTTGACCTTAAAGTGATTTTGGCACCTCTGAACGAAAAGCATCTTTCCAAAGCTTGGCATTATGACTGCTGTAGGTTTGAGAAGAAGCTTCTTTTCCTACTCAGTGAAAAAGGCTGCTTCTGCATATACACACAATAAGGTGTTATTTATTTTTTTAAACAGTGTCTGCCTGTGCACAGTTCCTATAATCTGTTTATTTCTAAGGGACTCTCGGTCTGCAAGTGTATTTGTCTCAATCTGGTGTAATGGGTTTAGTAATAGAAAATTGTGAGGCTTGCATTACCACTGTCTCAAATGGACACTTTGGCTTGAACTCCTCGCAGTGATAAATATCCCAAAATTTTTCCCCATCATTTCCATAAGTATGCAAACATAGATTCAAATGAAAGTGATGACCACTGGCGAATTTGTTAATCAAGCTTTAGCAATTTGAAGGAGCTTTTTTTCCTTATTTTTCATTAATGAAAAAATGCCTGATGCACTCCAAAGCAGATATAACAGCTGGTGCCAAGGCCAGATTTATGGATCTTGTTCCTAGGTAATGGAAGGAAAGATAGGTGTAGCAACAAAGCTCAAAACGTCACTATAAACAAGTTTACCTGAGTTAGTTTAAGTTCCAAAGCTCAGGAGGTTTCTATTTTTATTCCACCCCCTCCCTCCTCAGCTTCCCACTATGTGAAAATTTTCCTATGCCAGCCTCTAATGGATAAACTAAAACTAGATGGGGGCATTAATTCTGCTTTTATCTGCGGGAAAAGATATGCTTTCACCGAGGAGGAAAAGAGCTGCAGTGACCTCTGTTGATGGAATTAAGCAATGTATTTAAACAGCCAAAAAGGAAAGGTGACACACTCAAATCCTCTGCTAGGATTAAACAGGACCAAGAGTAAACTGTGCCAAGAGGGAGCAGCTTTCAGGTTGCATACAAAACCGGACTATTTCTCAGCACCCACTAAAGTCACAATCCCCATCAGGATAGTTGCCTTTTAAAAATGCTTTTTAGACGATTTGTTCCTTTTTAGTGTGGGATTAAAAACTGTTGGTATGAAAGTAGAGGACACGACACGCTAGGGGAGATGTGGATTTTTGAAGTGCTATACTGCATTCCAGGAGTTTATGTAACCAAAGGAAAACATCGTGCGTGGGTGTATTACGTGATCTGAATTTAGTGACCGGTTTGATCTGCCAGCCTGACACACGGTATTCTTGATGTTTTGAGGCAAAGAAGCTGTCCGGTTGGAGGGCTGCCTGCAGCAGAGGGAATTATCTAGGAACTGTCATGCCTTTATGACCAAGAATTTGGAACATGTTTTTACGGGCTAGTTCTGATCCAGGAAAATAATTAAACATGTAAATACCCACAGGTTTCTGGACCTTAATGCTTAACTTCAAGGTTGTGAGTAGTCTCGGTAAAGCCAAGCATTTAAGGATTGATCCTGTGTGACTGAAGTTATTGAAATCAATGAGAAAACCTGCATGAAGAGCTGAGTAGCTTGTGGAATTCATGGTATTGTGCCTTTCACTTTTTCAGACTTGTGCCATTACTAAGGATGCTGAGTGTGAAAGAGAGCCATAAATGAGGGTCAGAGCCTCATATTGTTAAAGTTGTTTTATGTTTCCGAGCTGTCCAGTAAACAGTTAGTACCTATACTGTTTGACTTTTCTAGGAGCCACAGCAGGAGAGGTCGGTGTCTTCTCCTTCTGTGTCTGGTGTTATGGCAGGTCTGACCATGATCGCAAAGCTGGGAGTTTTCCTGGTTCAGGTATTTTAATTCTTTAATCTTTTCTTTTTAGTGTACTTTCCAGAGACACTGCTGTCCCTCTGATCCTAAAGCAACCCTCTCACGAGAGACTAATGGATATTGGTGGTGACACTTTACTAGTATCCCCTATGGTATCCTTAGTCAGGCTCTGTAGAGAATAATTTCTGCAAGTGTAAGGAGGGAAAGCAATCAGGTTCATACTGTTTTTAGTGAAAAGTATGAAAAGCTGTGCATAAAGCAATATGTTATTATTAGATAGATAAAATCAGAAAATGAAATAATAGACCAGTGTGCTGTGATATCATTAACTGGATAGTAGAGGTGTACTTGATCTGCCAGTCTAAAAATAAGAACATCAAGATACACAAAATGCAAAGCATTAAAAATCAGTTTGCATATGTTACAGATGACGTAAATGTTATGGCATCTTACACAAATTTCACAATAAGGCCAAATATTACAGCTACCTATTTGAGAACTTCAGGCTGTCAGCCATGAAGAAAGTATTGATGTATCTTCTATTTATAATTAATGATCCTGGCAAGGATCTTCACTGGCTTCTGGGAAATTATGTCCATTTATTTTCACACTGCATGAGTCTGACAAATTTTTGAGGAGAGTGATCAGGATGGGAAGTACAGCTGGGTGGTAGGCTGGATCAAAGATTTCTATACTACAATATATTTAGCATCCTACTAAGACCTTCACAAGTTGAAGGACTCCAGTTACCTGCTCAGTCCTCTAAAGATACCCCAAGAAAAGCTTTTTTTTTCCCCATTTATTGGAGAGTTTATACATGAAGTAAAATAATTCTACATTAGAATAAGACATAGAACCATTCTACATAAAGAATAAATATTTTCTGCCCAGTTAACCTTGTGATAGGACAATTACTTTTTTTCAGCTTACGTGACATAATTCTAAAGAGAACTTTTGTAATACTGTATATACCTACAACTTCTGCACTGAAGGCTAGAATCACCATGCTCTGATATCTGTGCTAAAGCTCCTCGTGTATTATTATACCTCAGGTATGGTTTAGGAAGCAGGTTGTGACTCAAAAGGAGTAAAAATTTCTTATTGCCAATTTTCTGCTGTCCATTCTTATTACCCAGAATTCAGGCTTTGTAATTTAGTTCCTTTCTGGTTTATTCTTACAGTGCATTTATGAACAAGTTCCTGAGCAGTTATTTATGTACTGGTCTTCAGAGGTCAGCTCTCTTGGCTTATCTTATAGAAGAGAATGAAAAAATTCAGCAGTCATCTTTTTTTACATCTGGAAAAGTATCTTTTTTCATACAATTATAACTGTTTGACAGGAATCTGCTCAAAGTTAAAGAATATATTTGGATGGAGAATAAAAATGGAAAATTACATCTTCAGAGATGTACTTTTCTTTAAATTACTAGTATGTGAAAACTGTTTTGGAACTTTAATTGCTGCTACAGGCTTACTACAAAATAAACTTTGCAATAAACCCCAGATGATCCTTTATCTATAACCAAAAATCTCCACACTGGCAAGAGTATAATATAGGGTGAAATCATATTTGGATTTGGAATATTTTGCATCTGAGTTCAACAAGGCAGGATTTCCACTTTCCAACAGCCCCAAACTTCTCCTTTGGGTATGTGGAGATTATCTGGATCCTGCAATAATTTCTGGCTGGGTCAATTGCTTGATTTTTTACAGTGAGGAGACTTACATACTTTCGGTTTTGGCCTCACACAGAAGCATTTGTGTATGATAGCTCAGGGTAAACTGGACAGTCCAACCCCAGAGTTAGGGTGACCTCCTGAGTTAGAAGCCACTTCTCTGCTTAGTGCCAGCTCTGAACCCTAACAATTATGCCTGTTTCCAAAAACTGCATCTGAACCTGTCATTCTTTTAATCATTGTCATTGTGGCAATTTGCATCTCTCTGCTCATCTTGTTTTAGCATGCTGCAGGTGGACAAACCTGAGGCCCAACCCCAGGAGAAAAGGCTTCATCAAAAACTCCCTGAGTACCAACCATGGCAAAGTTGATTCATAGGTAAAATCCCTTCTCATCACAGAATCACAGAATGGTTCAGAAGGTATCCTTTGGAGGTCATCTAGTCTAATCTCTCATCCATGGTTCTTTTTCCCCCTTGTGAGAAATCACTTGGAGAAGACCTGGACAAGGCACACATCTGCAGGTCTCTTAGGAACAGCCAAAACTCATATTTCATCCCATTGCTGTAAGATAAAATAAGAAAAGAGGTGCATGCAGTGAACAATGAGGGAGGAGGCACCTTACTCAGCTTGGCTTGTGATTTTAGTAGCAGCAGTGGGACAAATGAGGGGTTAGAGTCCACCCCATCCAGCTTCAGACATGCACACCAACCTATCAACACATGGCTACTTTCATGCTCAGCTGTTAAGAGACAGCATCTACACCAGTGATTGATGGGACTGTACTGGGAAGCAACAAGCAGGCCCTTTTGAAGTGCCTGCTGCTTTCCAGGAGCCCTAAATAGAGCCCAGGATGACAAGCTGGGACATAGATGCCATCACTAAAGGACAGATAAGGACACTGAAAATAAAATTATGACTACGTTTTACTGAGGAGTTGAAGCGGTTTTAACAGATTTTGGTCCTTGTTTCTATAAGCAGCATTTGTACATATTTTATATGATCCTAGGCCTGCACTTGTGATTACTTCAAAACTTAGTTTTAAAATTAGTTAAAACCAGGAAGTTAAAAACTTCCTGATACTTTTCATTGTAGTACCCAGATATTACGTTAGTGTTAAAACACCAATTTCCAGAACAGGTCTATCAACACCTGTATGGGCCCTGTGCCCATGTTCATCTAAGAAGCCCAGCTAATTTTCTCTGAGGACATATCTGCCCACATGTGCATTATCCTGAGCTGGACTGGGAATCTCACTGCCCAGGCTGCATTACATGTGGGATCAAAGATGAGTTAGATCCCTGCTGCCAGATTAGATGCAGCTTCAAGTTTAAGGCATCTATCTGCCTTCCATAGGAAACACAGGTCAGTCTGATTCTGAGGTTTTCCAGAGGACTTTGAAAGAAACATTTCATATACTGTGAGGTGGTTTTAGCTGTCATTACAGGACTGGTACCACCATGCTGGTCTAGCTGAGCTCAGAGCCAAAGCGCTAATGTGACAAACTTACTTCATGACAAGACAAGCAGAAGTTGTTTGCAAAGGGCAGATTCTACTCAGAACTGGTGTTATTTTCCGGGTATTTTCCAAGGTATCTGTAAATGGAGAAGAACATTTATTTATTTATGTGTATCAAGAGATCATAACCCCATTCACTGATTCTGCTGTTAGAAGTTTTGCTAATTCCATTTTTTTTGGCAGTACATTCCTTCCTTGGGAGGTATAGATGGAGTGTCAGGCAGGAGGAGTTAAAAAAAATACTGGTAGTTAATGACTATCAACATAATTGCTCCACCTTTTATTTCCATGATGTAATGTTCCAAGAAAGGCTGTTGCACAAGAAAGCAATCAGAGGCAGGTTAAAATACAAGGAAATGGATATAATCTTCTCAATAAAGTAATGTTATCCTGACATGGCTTCTGTGAGAAGATTTGTTTGTTGTAGTCATCGGAAGTCATTTTACCATTCCTCCGCACTTTCATCCTACACTTATTTAAAAGGTTTTCTTCACAGGTTTTTTACTTGTTTGATTTTTTTTTTTCCTCTGTGTGGCCTTTTGGATGCTCGTAATTTGGTCCTCATATGCAACTATGGGATCAAATCCCACTGTTTTTTTGGGGGTTTTTTGTTTGGTTTTTTTTTAAATATAGAACTTGTAAATGCTTGGGATTATGTTTGGAACGCTAACATTTAAGTATCTATGCCTAGTTGAAATGATTTAAAAATACAGGGGCAGATTCCAATTGCAATATCTGTACTCATGAAGAAAGGGAGAAATAATTTAAAATGTAGGACTCCTGATCAGAGCTAATTACATGGAGGACATATAGAAATTAATAAAATTATGCAAATACATGTGTGTGCATTTGTGTGTAATGTATAGATAGAGACAGTAAATATCTATATATAAAAGGAAAAGAGGCTGGCTGTTAGATCATACAGAAGCAGTAAATTTGTTCTCTAGTGACCTACTCATTTTTTGGTACCAAATGCAAAAATATGGATATATACAGATTGTATGGATGTCATATGGGTGATACTGATGACCACCAAAGGTTTATGACCTCTGAAAAGTTTCATCAGATCTTTCCAGTGGTATATGTTACGTTTGCTTTGCATTTAAAAAGTTTATCAAATGGTGTTAAAGTCAACTGATGTAATTTCACTGAAATAAAGAGAATTCGCCATCTTCTTTGTGATGCCAATGTGTCTGTCTTGTTTCTATAGCAGACAGCAACTGTAAGTTTACTAACAAAAGTTTCCATTCATCTGCAAGATTTCCAATGAAGAGTCTGCATTTTCCATTCCTAAAGGCTCCTGTCCTCATCTTGCCAACTTAAAATGCCATTAAAATTCTTTGAAAATGTGTACAATATTACTAATTAATCCTACCACTTTTCATAAATGAAAATACTGTATATTTTTCTTTACACCCTTTTGGAAGGTTAAATGAGGCATGGGGTCCAACTCCATCATCTGCAAGACCAAGACAGAGGTCTACCTATAAACCGAAGGATTTGGATGCTTGGCTGCCGCTCACTCTAACCATTGAAGAGCCTGAGACTCCGTTAACCCCATGTACTGATGCTATTCCACCTAGAACAGAAGGAAATGCTAAAGCCAGGGCTGCGGGTTACAGAGAGCTTCGTGTGTCCTTCATCTCTGGAGTGGAAAGGCAGAGTTTAACAGCCCTAGTCCTTTCGACTCTATGTTTACGGTGACTAAGGGAAACTTCAGGCCAAAGGTTTTCTTTTAACTGTCACAGCCCAGCTGACTATATTCTTTCAAACACACTTTATCCTTATGTAGCAATAGGGAGGGTGGAATTTCCCATCATATTTTTTCTTGAATGAATGAATGATTTTCAGTAATTTCTTGCCTGATTGTCCTGTGCTGACAGAAGGACTGGATTATGCCCCTTCCAACTTCTAACATTCTGTGATTCTGTGAAGAGGGTTTATTTTTACACATGACTTTGGAACAGCAATGAATCAGACTAACTTTTGTCGAAAACAAGCCATATATAACGTTCTGTGTAAAATTTAAAGCCAAACCTCCACCAAGTCATGTGGAAAAGCTATGTTCATGCCAGCTGTCTGATGGTCCTAAACCCGGTCAGCTGAGATCAGCAGTTAAAGACTCTGCAAGGGTTTATTAACCTCCTGAAGTGTGAGCACGGTGACATCAGAGATGCAATCAATAGCTAATTAACTTGAGTGAGTAGACTGGATAAAAAGAAATAAGGAAAGTTGGAGAGTTACATAAGACTCAAGCCACTGAAAAGAAGAATTTGTTCACTTGAAATGTGTATTTCTGAGCCCTAGAAGAAAGCTATACATAGTGTATAGAAAATATGACCTACTCCAGGTTTCGCCTTTTTTCTGGCTAATATGCTCTCAGTATTTAACCCCTTCATGCCCAAATGAAGACCAGTCACGAGTGGCGTCCCTCAGGGGTCTGTGTTGGGCCTGGCCCTATTCAACATCTTTGTCGGTGACATGGACAGTGGGATGGAGTGCACCCTCAGCAAGTTTGCCGACAACACCAAACTGTGTGGTGCTGTTGACACTCTGGAGGGGAGGGATGCCATCCAGAGGGACCTTGACAGGCTGGAGAGGTGGGCCCGTGCCAACCTCATGAGGTTCAATCAGGCCAAGTGCAAGGTTCTGCATCTGGGTCAGGGCAATCCCAGGCACAACTACAGACTGGGCAGAGAGTGGCTCCAGAGCAGCCCTGAGGAGAAGGACTTGGGAGTGCTGGTGGATGAGAGACTCAACATGAGCCGACAATGTGCTCTTGCGGCCCAGAAGATCAACCGCATCCTGGGCTGCATCAAAAGAAGCGTGGCCAGCAGGTCGAGGGAGGTGATTCTCCCCCTCTACTCTGCCCTCGGGAGACCTCACCTGGAGTACTGTGTCCAGTTCTGGAACCC
>VXBZ01007888.1:462785-510307 GCA_013399135.1 Heliornis fulica | reverse complement strand
ACCGGCACCCCGCCGAGCCCCAGCGGCACTGCCTTCGAGGAGACGCGGCTCCACGTCTTCACCCTGGACTACCCCCACGTGCAAATCCCCTTCGAGATCACCCTCTGGATCCTGCTGGCCTCCCTCGCCAAGATCGGTGAGCGGGGCCGTGGGGCAACCCTCCCTCCCTCCCTCTGCCCTCCGGCGGCGGGGACGCGGGGCGGCCGGAGGCTGATGCTCCATCGTGGGGCGGGATGCCCGGGCGGGATTTGCCCGGCGGTGGCGGGCGGGGAGGGGGTGTTCTTGGTTAGGAAAGGTGTGAAGGAGAAAAGAGGTTTGCTCCGGCCACCCGCAGCGACGCGAAAACGCCGTGCTCCGAGGGCTGTCAACCCCAGAGCTCACCCGGTGTGGCACTCGCTGACAGTCCCTTGATCGCCCTGCTGTCATTTGAGCGCTCTCTTCTTCTTAAAATAACGCCGGGTGTAACGACTGTTTCAGCGCAGCGGATCGATGGAGAGTAAATATTAATGAGAGTAGAGTAAGCCTCCTCGTTGTACTTTCTCACCATTCACTTAAGACCCGAGGAAGAGAAAAGACGGCACTGAATAAGACAGGCCACCTCTTCCCTCCTGTGGAAAATATTTGTATTGCATAGTTTCACTGTGTTTTGTGCAATTTATATATTGTGGTTTTAATTAGCTTTCCATGTCCCAAGTGTGTGTGTGGAGGAGTATAAAATGAGCACAGCATAATGATCTGAAGAGTGTCAGGTAAAGGTGTACTAGAGGGCTATTTAAAAATCAGTAAATCTCTGCAAATGATGAACTTTGTATCTTCTTAACTAGAAGATAATGTGAGGAATAAAGGCGTGGGGGAAAAAAAAAAAAAAGAAAAGTTTACCGGTAGTCCAGTGCTTTGATTCGGAAGTCCTAGTTTGGCAGCTCAGATTTCAATAAAATCTGTGCTCGTACTTATTTTGAGAAAGAATTTTGATAAAACTTTGGCTTGTGCTTGGTGATGGCTTCGTTACTTCCAGCAGATACACTCTTAAGTTGCCTCCGTTAAGGGCACAGGTATCTTGATGCGTGTTTCCTAGTGCATTAAAGGTACTTGCTTAGCCTTGAGTATGTATTGAGCTGCTGGCAGAATTGGGATGGAGTTCAAATATGATACACTCCAGTAAATCATGAACTGTATAGCCAGAAAATAACGGACGTTGGTAAAGAACCCATCTCAGACGGTTGAGTATTGTAAAAATTTCTCTGTCCTCCAAGTTTAGGTACAGCAAGAACTCTGGGATAAGTTAAGACCAGTGAAAAAGTTACTGTTTTATAAAAGATGAAAGGGAAGCCTTTTGAAACATGTAAGCACATGTACTCATGCAATGATGTGTAATTTTTGTAGGACTGTACATTCTGGCTATCATCATATTTGACTATGGGATAGGCATCTAAAAAGTAAAAAAAAAAAAAAACAAACCCAAAAAAGACTTGGCTACTTTAGCTTCCCCAGCTGACTGCAGGACAGCGAACGGGCACAATGCAGAGATGAGGAAAAATGCATATAACTTAAAAACCCCTTCAGTTCTACCAAATGAGAGCTAGAGTGGCCCTAATCTAGGGCATTCCCTCCGCAGTTCCAAGTGCGTGCGCGCTAAGCAATGAGGGCTGGACCCAGGAGAGGCCTAGGTGTGGCGGTGCTCAGCCTCACCACACCTATCTGCAGGCGCCCCGACTCTGAGACTGGAATTAGGAACATCCAGTTCTTGCTCCTGGAGCTCCGTCTGTCCGTTCTTATCCAGCCAGTGCATTGGGTAAACCTTCCCAGGACAGACTCCTGTCGGTCCTCAGTCACATTCCCATGGTGGCAGTTTTTCACTCGCTTTTATATTGAAGGTAGCAGGGTTGGGCAGAGATCTCTAACCACCGAGTGTCTCAGTTCAAAGGGATGGAGAGGAATTTTCCAACCCCTGTCCTTGCCTGTAGGCTGGAGAGCAGCTCTGTGAGAGAGGGGCATCTCCCGTGCATTCCCCTCCCAGCATTTCCTGCCAGGCACTGCAGGCATCTCTCCCTTGTCGTGCCAAGCAGCCTGAAATCCACCTCTAGACACACACACTGCCCAGGAAACTTAGTGCTTAATCTGGCATCGCAAATTCCTTTCTGGGGCTAGGCACTGAATGCTCACGCTTGGCACTGCCGAGTAGCAAACCTTTATGAACGGAGACCTAAGGTGCTTTCAGCTGGAAGGAGCTCAGAAGATGGGCTTGCATTTAAGAACAGCTCTCACATCGTGTGAAGGGTCCCAGAGACCTTCGCATCACAGCATTTGCTCATCACCCGAGTGAAGCCCTTTTTGAACAAATGTATTTTTGCAGAAAATGCCATTTCACTGGAGCTGAAATGTTCCAGCATTTGGTAATTTTTATAGAGGATATACCTGAAAGGTTTCTCAGATCCTGGCTGTGATCGTGCCATTATTGTAGGCTAAGTTTAGATGGAGCAAGAAAGACCGCAGGAGAAAGAAAAAAGAAAAAGCTGAAGTAGCTGAGCTGTCAGCTTGAGCATTCTGACAGGGTACCTTTTCACAAAGATTTTAGAAACATGTAGCTTTTTATTCCAGTATGGGACAAGGGCACCTTTTGAAATCTAAGAAACTGCCTTGAACGGCATTAGTGTGGTCTGGCTGCCTCTACTTATGTATTATCCTGTGTGGTAATACTATGCATGAGGTGTGTTACTAACGTGATAATGGGCTCCACCAGTGTATTAGGTGGGACCCAGCATACCCAAAGTATGCTGCAGACGCTGATCAGTGAGACTAGTCTACTTAGCTCCCAGTTGTGCTCAATTCCTATGCCACTGAACCTGCAGAATGTTGTCTGACCCCTCCAGATGCCCATTACTACTATGTTTAATCACAAATGAGCTGATATCTTTCCAACACTTGTGTCCTGAACCACTCCCCAACCCCTGTAAGCAGTTCAGAGGGCCCTTGGAAAATCACATATGAACAGAAGTACATCTCTCAGTGGCATTTCCAACATCAGAGTGCACTGGTTGCACCCAAGAAGTATGAAACCAAGACTGTAATGACTTTGAGGTTGAAAAATACTGAAAGGGCGCTTTAGAGTCCTAATGCCTAGTGGCCTGAGGGTAAACATCTTCTGCGCCATTGAAACTGAGTCACTGCATAGCCAGGAACCCAAGAACAGGGTCAAAGGAGGAGAAAGTAGCTGTGGTTCTGGGTTCAGCATAAAATCCCAAGTATTCATATTCTATGGGGGATCTGCTCCCAGGGTAATCTGTGGCTATAGGTCTGAGACACCAGTGCCTGCCGCTGTGCACTGGCTCCTAAATCCTAATTCTCTGCCCTTAGACGGGGAACCACGTCCTGTACCCGATCACATGGAGGTAGGCAGTCTTACAGGAGTTTTGGTGCTGCTTTCATGGATACAAAGCGCATTTAACTTTATGGCAGCCTTTACTTATCTTTAGGGATGAGGTGGAGTCCCAAAAGCTCTGAGAGGGTATGAACTTTCCAAAGAGTGGCTTGGAAAGAATGACAGAAAAAGATTTTTGCTTTTATATTCGCAACAGGCATTTCATTGCCATTGCATTATAACTGGTTGGGATGTTGGGTTTGTTTTTTTTATTTTTAATGAGAATCTGCAGTTACCAAAATTTCCTCCACTTAAATTTTTATTGAGAAAATGATTTAAGGTACTTTTGAGGGGCTTAAAAAAACTTCTACCAAAATCTAATTGCTCGGGGGAAAACTTCAGTCACTGTACTAGAAATTTTGGTGTCCTGACACTGTAGAAACTAAGACAAACCAGAAAATATTTATGTGGAAGTGGCTGAAAGGTGAAGAGTCAAGTCTCCAACCACAAATTCTTGTGTTTCCAGGGTCATTACCTGTTCTGCCAGTATAAGATATTGGTGATTCTGATTTTGAAGAACGACAGTGAATTTGGCAGTCCTTCTAATGGCTAACATAACCTTTGTTTGCAAATATTAAAAAGCAGTGTGTTCCCTCCCAGAAAGAAAAAAAAAATGCAGCTTAAACTGCTTTAATAGTTATAGAATACGAAAGTGAAAAATCTGTACATCAAAACAGCTTTCCTCTTGGTCCTTCTTAGCCATTTGTTTTTCCTAATTTTAAGTTCAGGCTTTCTTTTACCTGGAAGAAAAATCTATAATGAAAGGAGATTTAACAAAATTGGTGTTAACAAGATACAGAAGCCTGAAATTGGGAAACCTGATGTGAACTGTACCAACGTTGCAGTAGTTTAACTGTTTCGACTACAGGTGTGATTTTTGCTGAAATAGTGTTACTGAAATAGACGCCCGTTATTACCACACCCAGTGTTTCCGTGCAACTCTCATTTAAAATAATTTAAATGCTTTTTAGTTAGGCAGGAATTGTGGGATCTTGTGGGTGTGGATAGTTTTCTATATAATTACGTGGGCCAAATATAGATAAGGAGGAGCCTGGAGAAGATTGGCATCGCCAGGACCTGGAATGTGACCTTGGTGCATAAGGTTGATCGTTCCATTAGATCTGCTGGAGTACGTTCCTTCAAAACTTTTCATATTCATTACCAAAACCATCCTTAAAAAGTCGACTTCTACAAGTAACAAAACTTCACGGCTCATGGAGTTTTAGTACGCTGTGGAACATTCAACCAATAAATCCTAATAGAACCTTTAAAATTCATTGTTTTCTGTACTTTGCACAAACGTCCGTGGGAGATTCCTGAAACTACCAAAATTCATATAACACAGAAGAGGGAGCATGATAAATGTAGTCTGCAACTTATTGTCACTTTATGGAAAAAATGTTTGTTCTTGTGAAAATTATTTGGGGCTCCATTAAAATGAAAAGTGTCTGTAAATGCATCGTCTTCCTTGCCTGGGAAGTGACCATGTGTGCCTGGGTGCATGTCACGTGCTAGTTCCGCTCCCTAGCTCTGAGACTCTGAAAGATACCTAAAATTAGTGTACACCTTAAACTCCTTTGTGAAGCTGTGCTAGAGGAAACGATGGTTTGGGGTTTTTTTCCTATTTAGATGTAATTTGCCCTGGAAAAGTGTTCAGATTGTGTTTCTGGAGGATTCCGCATTACCAAAAACCCCAACCCTTTCACAAACTGAGCTCTTGCACATAGTTGCTCCAGCCAGACTAGCTATTAACTTGCTTTTAAATTGACCAAATTAGCTGAATTAACTACCCTGGATGCCAAATCTGCCTTGACCTGTTGTGTTGGTTCAGTTCAGGCTTTGCAATGAAAATGAAATTGCCGGTTGCTGTTTGTTTGCTGTAGGAACTAAGATAACAGAATCCAGAATAATCTTTTTGATTCTGTACAAATAACCATTTTACTTTCTTGTGTTTGACTTTCCTTTGAAGGCTTTCATCTCTATCACAAGTTACCCTCAATAGTACCTGAAAGCTGTCTCCTTATTCTGGTTGGATTGCTTCTTGGTGGTATTATTTTCGGAGCAGAGGAGAAGTCCCCACCTGTAATGAACAGTGATGTTTTTTTCTTGTATCTCTTACCACCCATTGTACTCGATGCCGGATATTTCATGCCGACACGTCTTTTCTTTGAGAACTTTGGTACCATATTCTGGTATGCCGTGGTGGGCACGCTCTGGAATGCCATCGGTATTGGAATTTCACTTTATGGAATTTGCCAGATCAGTGCATTTGGTTTGACTGATATCACACTGCTGCAGAATTTGCTCTTTGGCAGCCTCATTTCAGCTGTGGATCCCGTGGCAGTGTTAGCCGTTTTTGAAAACATTCATGTCAATGAGCAGCTCTACATCCTGGTGTTTGGAGAGTCTCTGCTGAATGATGCTATAACTGTGGTAAGTTACTTGACAAATGGTTAGTTGACAAATTCGGTAAATGATTGTTTGCATGTCACTCTGTTATATGTCTTTTTATCCAGTTATTAGAGTCTGCTAAAAGATTGAAGTCAGTGAGCACTGATGTGTTGATGTAATTCACTAAACTTGAGATTTAGAAACTACAGTGGTCTCACTACAGCAGAATAACGTGCAGAAGTGGCATTATTTGCTCTAGGGATTTTACTACCCGACCTCTTTAGTTTCTGCATCTTTGAATTCGGTTACTTCTGTAATCTGAAACTGGAGGCTTTCCTCAGCTGCTGAAATGTTGTTAGACAGGAGAGGGAAAAGCACTGGTGTGGGGTGTTCCAGCATGTTCACAGGGACAGTGGGAAAATCATTGAGGTCCCACAGGCACAGGACCCAGTCGATGCTGGCCTTTTGCGTGTGCCTGTCCAGTTGGAACTGCCCTGAGACCACCAGTATATTTCTCCCAGGCTACAGATGAGATAGGGCAGCTGTCTGGAGGCAGTAATAACTAATCATTAACTAGCTGAACTAGGTTTGTGATGCTGACCTGAGGACGGCAATCTGCAAATTCCACTAACACCCCCAAAGCCCCTTGTTTGTACCTGATGACACCGTGTCTGGAACACTACTCCCACTTATTTCAAGCCTTACTTGAAAGCCTGCCTGTACCAACCATATTCCTGGCATGCTTTCCGTTTTGTGAGCCTTGGAGGTTCAGTTTTTCATGTGCCAGAAGGATCAGAAAGATTCATGAGCTGGGTCCGCACCTTGCCTGTCTCTGTCACTGGCTTCTTATTCCTGTCCCATTGCGTGTGGAATTTTCCTTATTTTCCTCTTCTCTAGGACTTTACCTCACCTGCTTAACACACACATATCTCATCATTTAGTCTGAGCCTCAGTTCTGGTAGTTTCTCGTCTGTCTGTGGGAGTACTGTGGGTTTGTTGTTTTGTGTGGGGTTTTTTTTGCCTCGTGCTTTATTTAATTCGGTTGCTGTCCAGCCAGCTGAATGGCATCCTCTCTTAGTAGCTTGCCTTAAAGCCTAGCTTTTCTCATTAGCTTACAGCTCAAGTTGCCTGCCATTACCATGCTGGTACTTAAGAAAGTCCTGAAAATAAGTGGGTGTAAATACTGAGTTTCAGAAGGCTTAGCAACTCTGCCATGGCTCTGTCTGTCTCTACTCTTAATGGCTGCTCATACAGCAGTGGGATTCTTTTCATACAAGTTTTTTTTCTGGGGGAAGAGGTTTGGGTTTATGTTAATGTAAAGCTTGCTTCTTCTTCTCTCTTTTTATTTCTTCCTCACCCCCCCACCCCCCCCCCCCAGCCGATTTTTCCAACTAAAATCACTTTTTCCTACCACAAAATCAATTATCCTTCCACTGGAGCAGCAGTTAACCCAGCAACATTTTCTAGGAAAATGCTGCATCCTGATGATCGAAGTATTCATGTGTGCCATCGTCAATGGAAAATTGCTCCAAAACACCACTTTTATAGGTGCTCACGTGGCAATTCAGTAACTGTGATGCTTGGCTTTCCTGTAAGCATCACCAGTGCCTTCTTTGGAGGCAGTCCTTTCTCATGGCATGCCTGCCCAGATGCCATAACGCCGGGGCAGACACTCTGAGGAGTCTGCAGAGCCAGCCCAGCATATGCAGTCTGTACATATATTCATAAGGGAGCGAAAGGCATTTAGATTACGTTCAGACTTACTTCCCAGCTATCGCTTAAAGGTAGCAGTTGCAGATCAAGTGGTTTCCACATGCTAAGCATTGGTCTGCATTGACCCAGCCTGTCACACAGATCCCCTGTAGGGTGACCTCAGAGGACCCCGACTCCCCTGCCCATAGTGGTGCTGCCAGATCAGTCCTCGCTGGTGTTAAGCAGCTGTCTCCTCAAAGGAGACAATGTTTTGTAAATGCCATCTCTTCCTCTGCCCTTGCTGTGTTACCAGGAGAGCTGATAAAACAGCTAGCCGGCAGAGATCAGACCCTTCCAGCTTTCATCTGGAGTCCTTCAGTCCCGCCTACCCTGACAGGTCCCTCCAGTGGGCTGTGGGGGACGAAGCAGGAGCTGAAGGCAGGCTGGCCATCTGCAGAAGCCACTAAATTCCTGTGGCCACTGCAGTATCAAAAAACTGGGGGCTACTCAGATGGGCAGTGCAGAATGGTGTGGCTTCAGTAAACACGCTTTCTAAATACTTTGAGCCCTTCTTCCTGCTGTCCCATTTGCGCTGACTGGCTGCTCCTAATAAAAGCTTTTATTGGGATAGCAGTGTCATCATGCTTTCCCTTTTCAGAAAACATGCTACCACCACACCTCTGTTTTAGATAAAAAGGGAGGTGTGCTTTCTTGGGAATCTCAGCTCTGCTGTTTCTCAGATGGTCTTTCACACCTGGTAAGTTTTACAACANGGCTGCCACTTGGCTTCTGTTCAGAGTTGGTCCTTTACTGAAAGACTGGGTCAGGGATTACTAGCAGAGTGGTATTGAATGGCAGGATCCCAGTTGAAGTTGAGTGTTACCAGTTCAAATTCCAATTCTGGGCTTAAAATCACAAAGAAGGAGCCAGTGTCATTGAAATAATATTTTTCCCACTTTGGAAAACATTACAGCAGTGTTCTGTATTCCACCTCTACTGAGAGCATTATTTTAGAGTCCTTTAAAGTAATTTCGGAATTAAATGCTAATAACATCTGAAACAAGATTGAAAAGTGATTGGTGACTAAGACTCCTTGGTGTAGCCTTCAGCAAGTGAAGTGACAGTGAGTAAATGCAGAGCTTGAACTTGAAAAAAAATCCAGTGTTCTCATACCAAACGTGTTACAAAATGTGGCCAGACTTGATGTCCCTTAACTCAGCTGAAAGCTTACAAGAGTGCTATAAAACTCAACTGCTGTGGAGGAAAAGGGAACTGAACATGATTTTGATCTCATTTATAGCAGTGTAAATAAAGAACAATAGGAACGAGATTGAAATCGTGTTCATGACATTCCATAGTCCGACCTGCTGCTTTTACCATGTCTGCCTGATCTGAGGTACGAAGGAAAGCATTGCTTTTCTCCCTTCAACTAACTCATGGCAATAGACCTGAGATTTATGGGGTTGTCTTGTATGTGGAAACAACAGGCTCCATTCTTGTTTGCAGGGTGAATGTGAGGGTGAGATGATGTTAGGAAAGGTGTTAGGAAAGGCTATTGCTTGAGTAGATCAGAATTTACAAGTAGCTCTCAGAGGCCTTCCTTTGGAGATGTGCCTTATATAGTGGCATTCTAAAATATAAAAAAAAAGTCTGTTTAAAACTCCCAATTAAAGAAAATAATCACCTTCCCTAATACATACCAATGAAGTATTCTGCCAGGTCAAATTCTGTAGGTGTCATGAAGAATAATACAGCTCAGGTGTAGTCCCAGGTTTCCACGAGTGACTCAAGGGAACTCCTCTCCTTGCAAACGACACAAATCAGCAGTATTTTTTATTTTGGTCAGTGATTCATTGAGACTTCTGGGAATCTGTTGGCTCAGAGATCCTTGTGAAGTGACCAAAGGTGACAAAAGCACACGTATTGTCAGTAAGCTTAGTTCTGGTTACTTTACCCAAATTTGTAAGGTCCACAAATCAGCAGAGCAGGCTGAAAACCAGTGGAGCCTATGACATTACTTGTGTGTCCTGCATAAAACATAGTAACAAGGAGCAAGGAAAAAAAAGCTGGGAATCTGCCTCAGAGCAAGAAGATGAAGGGGTTTGTCCAGGTGAAAAAGGATGCTTTTCCGAGGTGGACTCATCCTGAGGACATCGTTCTTGTCAAATAAACAGCTCATGCTCCCACTCTTGCCCTGTTTGTCGCTTTGTAATGAAATTGGAAATTCCTGGTGATCAGGCTAGGTTTGATTTAACCTTCTTTCTTTATGCTTGCTCTGGAATGGATTTTATCTTCTCTTTCAGTTCTTTCCTTTCACTCAGCCCAAAGGACCCATAATAGGCATTAGTCTATAGCAAGAACATTCACTTGTGTAAGACCTATCAAAATTTGTCCAAGAAGAGCTCTACAGTGTACTTGCTGTCATGTGAGAGTGAACAAGGCTGTGAACATGACAAATCCCTATCCAAACACCTACATTGTTGGCAGAGTACAAGTACTGATAAAACATTGTTCTCCCTAACAGCGTTTCTGATAGAGAAACCTGTTTGGTTTTCTAAGAAGCCCAGAAAGAAAATGGAGGTTTAACTCCTGCAAACTGTCCGCAGTGACTGGTCAGGTGTTTATTATGGCCACGGTGGCTTAGCCTGTGAACTCACTTTCCATTTCTGGCTTAGACCCTTTTTGTGGCAGAAGTAGGTGCCTGTGACCAAGCTCAGATCTGAACAAGGGGACTGTGTAGCTCTCATGGGATCACATCCCTTAAGGTTTCTTTAAAAGTAATTGGTTCCATTGTTGTAAGTTTTGTAATAACCAAAGTACTGGATATCAGAGAAATGTGAAGTTAACATTGTTCTGTTTCCTATGTAAAACAAAAAGACTCCCTGGCTAAGAAAATGAGATAATCTCATTGACCCAGTTGGTTTTGGGGAATGTTTGTAAACCCTTTGAAAATTAAACTGGTCAAATACAGGTCTTTTGATGGGAATTAAATCCAAATCTCTAGAAACTATCTGAAGTTTGAGACATTCTTTAAATCATTTGGTTCTTAATGGATAATATATCAGAGAGAGAGTAATCCATGTTTCTTGTAGTCCTTGGAGTGGTCACTGTCTATGCCCTCTCCTTCCCTATCCCATCCCATCCCATCCCATCCCATCCCATCCCATCCCATCCCATCCCATCCCATCCCATCCCATGCCAGATGTATCTATGGTCTACTTTAGTATTGGAGCCCTTGGTGTCTTATGTAGAACAAACACATTTGGAAATAACCTGATTATTCACTGATTATGAAACTGTTTTTTCCTCCTTTTTTATTTATTCAGTTCTGGAGAAAATCTGAAATGGCTGTCTGTGGAAAAACTAGAAGCTCTGCAAATAAATTAATTTGAAGAAGGGTTAGATAGATCTGTTCTCCTGGCCTGCAGAATGCCATGGGTTACTAAACCCTTCTCATTTGCAACAATGGGAATAGCAATATTTACCCTTCTTTGTATATCTCCCTCATACATATATGTGTGTATATATATATATGGATGACAAGTAATGTGCCAGAGGTGAACCATAGCATATCTCAAAAGTCAGTTCACAGTAGGTAGATAAATTCAAAGTTCAGCTCTGTAGCAGAGGATCAGAATGACATCATAATGACATGAAAGGAAATGAAGAACAGTTCAGAAACATAATATGCTTTCTTTTTCTCATAGGTCCTGTACAATTTGTTCAAGTCTTTCTGCCAGATGCGCACAATTAAGGTTATTGACATATTCGCTGGGATTGCTAACTTCTTTATAGTGGGGATCGGTGGAGTACTGATTGGAATCCTTTTGGGATTTGTAGCAGCCTTTACCACCCGTTTCACCCATAAAATCCGAGTGATCGAGCCACTCTTTGTCTTCCTGTACAGTTACTTGTCATACATAACAGCTGAAATGTTTCATCTCTCGGGCATCATGGCGTAAGTACTCCAAACTTCAGTAATAATAGCACCCAAGTAAGAATGCCAAAGGAAATTGCAGAGATGACCAGATTTTGCAAACTCATCCATATGGCAACATTCCACTGTGCATGGCAGTGATGCTGGCTTGAGGATTTCCGGACCCTCCCCTCCTGCTTCCTTCCATCCCATTCTCTCGGCTTGCCACCACACCAGCTGTGTCACTAAAACTGTTCATGGTATCACACCATAAACCATATCTTTGAAGTGTTCTGAGTTAGAAATAATCCCTTGTATTTTGGTGGCGTTATTTTTAACCCAGATCAGTTTGGTGACATATGTCCTCATGCGACCCTACAACTGGTCATAAAGGCAGGGCTGAGGGGTGGCCCGTGGGGATGTGGGCGCAGCAGTGGCTGGAAGGGAGAGGGAGTGGTGACTGGGAACTTCATGAACTGGCTTCACTTCCGATGCCAGTGTATTGTGAAACTACGCCTTACGCTTAGTCATGTGAGTAGCCAGTAGGTACCATTCAATGAATTGAAGACAATGTATATATCATTAAGGCAAACTCCTGGTTCATACAAGAACAGTAAGGGTTGGATGAGTGTAAAATTTGCAGAATCTAGTTCTATGGCGGTACAACTCTTTAGCTTAGTATCTTGATAAAAGTGCCTGTGTGTTGCAATGCTCCCTGCATCCATCATTATGTATAAAATAATATTGTTCTTCCAACTTCCAACCGATAAAAATATTTTCCCATTTGTTTTTTCACTCCTGGGCTTCAGCAAAGAGAGAGCACAGCCTTTCACTTCATGCTGTTCATACTGTAACAACCTCAGCTTCAGAAAGAGCCTTTATGATATTTGATACACTTAAAGCAGTTTGCTCTGGTTCCAAGTAATACTTTTAAAGGCCAACCTTCTTTAATGACTTTGTATTGTTCTGGTGGCAAATATGAATCATTCAGGCATTAGGAGCATAGCTTTTTATGAAAGCTCAGATGCTACTTCTGAGTATCACTAATACTTGATAATACCTCACCTGATGATTACTTTTTAGGAAAGTGAAGATAGGTTTGATATAACAGTCGTGCCAGCATAAGGTTTTCGGGGCTGGGAAGCAATTTAAGTGGAAACTTACAGCTGATGATTTTGGTAGTGTAGAAATAGAAATATGCCATGATGGGAGGGGTTAGTACTTTAATATAAGTAAAGAACTAAAGATTGCATGTGTTTCTTTCTCAGATATGAGCCTAAATAAAGTAACGTATGCATCCACTTTGACCGAGTTCATAAATGTGCCATCTCTTTCCCTAGCTTCTATTCATAGCGTTTGTGTGGTTTCTAGTTTCCTCCACTTCTTAAGTCAAATGCCCTTGACATCCTATGATCAAATGCTTAAAGGGCTTCTAAACCAAAACCATGTGGCTAAGCTGGACATGGAAAAAATTGTAGCTGTTCGCATGAAAATACTGATTTGGATGTGCGGCAGCCAGAATACAATGGGAAGGGCACGGCAGGTCTGCTGGCACATCAGTGGACCCACCGCACACCAGTGCCTGCCACCAGCACACCAGTGCTTCCCATGGCGGCACTGATAACCACTCCTTTTCCATCTGTAACAGTGGCCCCTCGGCAGGTGCAGAACTGTACAGCGAGCGCGAAGTATTTTTTCCCCTCCAACAGCAAACCAGGAAATAAGTTATCTTTAAAATATCCTATATGTATTTTGAATCTAGATTTATTTTGTAAAAGCTGTGGGTGCTGGATATGTAGGTAGTGCTTAGGTAGGGCTCTTCCTGTAGTGTCTCAGCTACCATGAGAAGTAAGATGTGCCCCATCCCAGCAGTGCTATAGCTCCTGTAATCTCCACATCTCCTTGGAGTATGTCTTCCCCATCTTTTTCACATGGCTTTGAACTGCAGAAGGTGTTTTGCTCTGTCACACAGTGGTGCAACATGCACCGGTATTGAGTTCCCTGTTGTTTTCCACATCAAATGACTCATGGCAGGACTGCCTGGGTCTGACTTCAAAGTCAGCATTCCTTGGAGCATGGAGTTGGACCAAATGACCTTGGAGTGTCCCATACAACCCAGGTTGTTTATTCATTGTATGCTTCTGTGGCCATCTGTAGTTCAGCCTATAGGGAATCATTGCCTGATCTCCCCTTTTACACCCAGATCCACTTGAATCTCTTGAACTGCAGACTCCCACTTCTTAACCAGATTCTTAAAGATACTCATCGAGACCTTGTGGTTATGTACTGTACCATATTCGAGGTGGAGGACTTGAGGAGGGTCGTTCAGTGTTACCAAGTGAGTAAGACACATACAGAGAGTTCCTCATTTCTGTGGAGGTAGGGATTCACTAGCAGAGGAATAGAGGGGCATGGAAGTTCCTTATCCGTCTTCTGTTCAGGGGACAAGTGAGTCGTGAAACATGCATGTATAACTCCTGCACCATGTTACCAGGCTGAAGTAGTGAAGAGCCTAAACCGTCTCCCTGTGAGCTGCAGTGAGAAAGTCCTCTCCAGAAGGAATGAGCTTCTACTGTAATTAGAGACGGGCTTAAATCAGGAGCACGGCTGCAAAACACACAGATGTGAATCTGAACTTTATTTGCTTGGTGCCATTTCTAATTATAATGCTGATTTTCTGCTTACTAATGACTCATACAGGCTGTGAAGCAGCAGAACTATTCATATGTGTGTCTGTTTTGGTGGTTTTCTTTTTTTTTTTTTTTTTCAACAGTGAGTTAGCAGGCTGAAAGGAACAAACATTGAAACTACTGTAAATTTAGTAGGTCAAGGAAACTTGAGGATTGAACCCAGTGGCCTAGTTTATTGCAGTCATGACAGAAACTGTACTGTTTGTACAGGAGGACTTTTTATCCTTCAGATGCACAGAAGACTGCAGGTTTATTGAAATTAACTGGGTTTTTTCCCTCCCCTTTTTGACCATGGCAGGTACATCAGATCACAGAAGTGGAAGCCAGAAGTTATGTGTGGACAAGAGATGTAAAATAAAACACAACAAAACTTTTGCTTAGATTACGGTTACAGTAAAAGATTTAGTTTGGGAAGAACGTACTGTAATAGTAATCATGAAATCTTACCTATTTAAAGTCACGTATTTTATATTAAATTATAGCACTAAATTGCGAAAGCATTTTCAGCTTAAATTTTTTTTCTGATGTAGATAAGTACTCTGAAGAGATAGCAGTTTCACACGTGAGCAGTGATTAGCTGTGTAGTACTTACCTGAAGAGTAACAAATAATGTAGAGCACTGTTTGTTGTAATGGTGAACCAGCTCCTCAATTAGTCGATGCTAATTAAATGAATGCAAAATGTGAATGAAAATAATATTATATATATGAGGTTTGTCCCTTTAAATTCGACTGGTTAAGCATGGTAGGTGTTTAAAGTTACAGCTTGCAAAGTTCCTGATTAATCTGGTGACAGATTCTTATCAATCTATTTACGGTGTCTCCATTACCTCAGGATCCAAAAACAAACCACGTACAGAGCATGCTTCCCCTCTCCCCGGATGGAGGGCTTTCCTAAATGACTATAATCATAAAACCTATTTATTTTAAGAGGGTAATAAATAGTACTGAGTGTCTTGTTCTGTCTTTGCTGCAGACCTGACAGCCTAAGCTCCTGGCAGTGAGCTGCACCTCTGAGCCCCTGAAAGGGTGGCGGGTGTGGAAATGGTCGTTGAGCAGCCTGGCTGCCGTATCCCTGCTGTGCTGCATTTGCTGCCCCTGCGCTTGCCAGCTCCACTGTGTGCGTGGTCAGCTGGAGGTAGCTGGGATGCGCCCAACTTGTTATGCTTGTGCAGATAAGGTGTGCATGCACACGGCAGAGCTGTCACGGAGCAGGACATAGCCCGAGATATTTTTAGGCCTGTCAGTGCACCCTGTGGTGTGTGAGGTGTTGGTTTGCCCATGAATATGGGAGTTCTGGAGGGTGGCAATGCTAAGTAGGTTTGAGACCTTTTTTCACATATACTTTTGAGGTTGCTCACCAACACTGTGCATAGCCTGAAGAACCTGGGGATGTTTGACAGGTGTGTGTCTTGGTCGAGTCATTGATCCATGTCAGGACAAAATCCATGCATGGCCCAGATTGACCGACGCTCTTCCTGAGATATGTAGGCACATATGTTTGTGGGATCTATGACAAGTCCCCAGTCTGGGCAACTGTAAGATCAGAACAAGGTGGAGAGCTGTGAAGGGCATCAGACATCTGTATGCATAAATATGCAGGACCTCCCAGCCCCAACCATATGCTCAAGCCAGAAATGTTCACTTAAACCACTGAGTGTTGCAGGGAGGAAACTTGCATACTCATGAAATCTGCCTCATTTCTTCTGTGGTGGATTCCACATAGCCATGATGAGCTCTGCTTATCAGACAGCATATTACTCTCTTGGGCCACAGAAGTTCAAGAACAGCTGATAATGAGGAGAGGTAACAATTATGTCAGTACTAAATGCAGATAGGAGGTCTGAGATAGTTTAGTCAAGCTTGCTATTTTCTTGGTCTTTGGGTTTGCTTAGGGTTGGAGCTGGTTTTTGCATGGCAATGACCATTTCACTTTTTGCTGACTAGATCTGCTTCTCTGTCACCAAGCATAGGTGGACAAATATTCAGGGTGAAGGCCAGGTTAAGTGTACTGTTCTGCTAGCAAATCCTCTCCATCTGTATTTGTGAGCCACCACTTGCCCCACTGGACTGCATCTGTCCCCACATCAGACTCTCCTTCCTGTTTTTGATTCACCCTGATATACCTGCAGAGGCTGTGTGTCTTGACTGAGGTCAGCGAAGTATGCTATGTTCTCTCCCAGTGTCCATGTGTCCTCCCATGTTCCCTCTGCAGAGGCAAAGCTGCCCTGTCACTTTGGGGATGTGGATGGGGTGACATCAGTCATCTAAAACTATGTTTCAGATCCTGGCCGTTGTCCTCCAAAGCAAGCCATAGTGGCTTGATGTAAGAGAAGGAAACTTCTGGACTAAACTGACTTTAATTAATGAGGAGAAACATGTTCAGAGTCAGCCAGTGACCACAGCCTCATCTGCTAGGGGGTTGTCTTGCAACATGCTAAGAAAGTTTAATATGCAAAGGTCCTTTTGAAGTTATTGCTGCTTCTGGGATTCCCTTTTCTGCTTTCCAAATTTTTTAATCCCTTCTTTTAGAAGAAAGAGTCAAGATATGTGTATTCATAATGCCATTGATCTTGTTCTGAACTCTCCTTCAGTTTGCCTTTCAATTTACACTCACATTCAAGGACATTCAAGTTGTTCAGAGACGGAACTCTTTTCTGAGGCTCTTTTCTTAGGGGCAGGGGATGCTCAGCAGAAGACTCTATGATGGCATCTCTATGAGATGTGTGAGACTCCTTTTCAGCTTTTCCCAAAGCAATGTGGGCAAGACATATGTTCCTCTCCATGAAAGAGAGGAGTGTGGAGATTTCAGTAGGAAGAGATATCCCCTAGGTTGGCAAATAATTATAAACTGAAAACCAGGTGGAACCAGGATAAGTAATCATAGGACAAGTTCTCATGGGCTGTTTTCAGAAAGACAACTTAAACACACATCTCTCTGTTTGGGTTTAGTGTACGTGGCTTGACTGAGAACCCACACATGGGGGTATATAACGCTTTTACCTAGGAAATCAGAGAACACATGTTTTGGCCCTAGGTAATAGAACCACAAGAAACAGCTGGTTGCCCACACAGGTAATTATTAGGCAGTGATTCACACTGAAGCACCATACTGAAACACCATCTTGAGGCTGTCCTTCATCCATACATGCTAACTATTCTAAAACCTGTAAACTTTGTAGCTGAGTGGTCTCCAGCCATCTCTGTACCACTCCAAGCAGTGGCCTAGAGTGGTGGAAGATGACAAGTTGTCTGTAAACTTCACACTTACTTTGCCTGGGAAGAGGAGTTAGCTCCTTGCTGCCATTGAGGAGGGGAATGGTTTGATGGGATGACTGTTGGTGGGAAGGGGGGGAAGCCCTGCCCCAAGACATGCAGTTGCCATCCTGTAGTTCCTTCTGTTGATACTGAGGGACAGAAATCCCTGTTTTCCAGGGCTACCCCCTGCCACTCCTCAGCTCTGCCTCTTTCAAAACAGAGATAACTGCACATGCCATATGTATTTAGCTTGTGACAAAACTCCCTGGCTGGCTTCTCAGACTATTCACCACTGTAGAAAAAAAATCTTGTGTCCAAAACTGTAGGCTCAAATTTGAGAATGGTTATGGAATAAGTTATGCTCTGTATTTTGAAGAGGACTATGGAAAAGGGAATAATATCCTATAGAAATAAGAGATGCTAAAAAAACCCCACCAAGTCAGTGAAATACAGGATAATGCTTCCCTTTCAGGATTACAGCTTGTGCCATGACCATGAATAAATATGTGGAGGAAAATGTTTCCCAAAAATCCTATACAACAATAAAATATTTCATGAAGATGCTGAGTAGTGTCAGTGAGACCTTAATCTTCATCTTCATGGGAGTGTCTACAGTTGGGAAGAACCATGAGTGGAACTGGGCCTTTGTTAGCTTCACCCTCCTTTTCTGTTTAATCTGGAGGGCACTGGGTAAGTACGCTCAAACTATCCATCAAGTAGAAAATGCCAAAGCTTAGACAGAGTCCCGTCAGCTTGTAGAATGGTCTTTGTATGTGTGACATGTCCTAAATTTCAGGGTCAGCCTCCACCTTTCTTCAAAATGGAAGCCAGAAGTCAGTTTGATCCTGATCCTGGACATTTAAAATCAGAGGCAGTTTGTTAATCAGAGTGCATGTATTTAAGTAAATATTTGTTTATAAATAAGTGATTTTTGTTTAAAACAATAGCAGTTATGCAACAAAAAAACCCTTTTTTCCCTTGATTCTATGTTTACTAGTTTTGTGTTTTTCTCAGTCACTGGCATAAAAAGCATCAAAACTAAATGCTGTAGTTGAAGTCTTGTTTAGGTGTATATTGTGAAGAAAAAAACTATAAGAAACTGCTTAACCTCTCCTCAGTTGGCAGTACTAGTACTTTTTTCTTTAGCCTTGAGACTTAAGTGCAGGTCAGGCTCACAGGCCTTACAGTTTTCTGTAATGATTCAGTCCCTCTGTGTTCAGAGGCTGCTCATACTCTGGTCTGCCTCTGCACCCCTCGTACCTTACTTCCAGCTGAAGAGTCTCTCTCCAGTGCAGAAATCTGGACTATTTTGCCTCCTGCAACCCCACAGTAGATGATGGTCCTTAGGCATTTTAAAGTTTTTTCCCATGGTGTTTTCAAGCTGCTGACATTTAATTTATTGAATAATATATAAGAAAGAAGGAAATAAAAGTGATCTAAAACAAGTATTAGCGTTGTGGGGGATTTCTGTCTAATTTTAATTTTCCTTCTTTCCCTTCTCCCTGTATTTCTTTTGTTTTTTTCCTTAGGTGTTTTTGTTCTGACTCAGATCATTAATGTGTTCCGGACAATTCCTCTCACTTTTAAGGACCAATTTATTATTGCCTATGGAGGCCTCCGAGGAGCTATTTGTTTTTCACTTGTGTTTCTGCTTCCTCCTGCTGTGTTCCCCAGGAAGAAATTGTTCATCACTGCTGTGATTGTCGTGATATTCTTTACTGTTTTCATTCAGGTAATGCCTTTCCTCTTCTGGACTTTTTTTTTTTCCTCAGACAGGTTGTAAATAAGCAGTGGGTAAAAAAAACAAATTCTCTAATTTACTGGAAGGAACATTCTTTAAGGTACTTTCCATGGTCATAGTTTTAAAAAAATGCTATGCAGATTGCAGACAGGTAGCAAAAGTATGCCAGATATTAAGTACTTATGCTAACACGTTAAGTAGTCTTAAGCATTTAAGACCGAGTGAGGTTGGAGAAGAGGTAAGATAATCTGGCTACGGCCCCAGCACCAATTCCTGTGAGAATATTTAAAGTTGTGCATTTACTCGGCAGTTTGGTGTTGGGTACGGCTCACAGTGAGCTGGGGATGAAGTCACTGAGAGCTAAACTGGAGTGTTTGCATCTGGGTGTTAGGCAGTGATGCAGCAAAACAGCTGGACATCTAGTCAAAAAGCTCCAGGAGTGCGGAAGAATGTGAAGAACTTGTCTCTGGTGTTAATCTGGCCATTGAGGCCTAGTCAGAGTGATCAAGAGAGGGACGTGACGCCATGGACAGATGAGACTAGTCGTTATCCAGAGCGTCGAGAGAGATGTGAGAGGCTGCTACGTGGGATTATAGGTTGCTGGGGAAAAATAAATTTCTTGGCCTGCCTTTCACACGGATAAAGGTGTCATGGGAAGTAGTGAGTAGTTGTGCTAGTGCTTGGGGAAGGGGAAGAAGTGGCTGGAGCAACTGTAGGTCAGTTAGCTGACCTTAGCAAGTAAACTGCAAGGGCTGATTTTAAAGGATAGTGTAATTTGAACTGTAGAAGTAAACGGAATCAGTTATGAAATGCAGTGTGGTTTACCAAAGAGAAACTTGATATCACTCTTTGATAAGGCATTTTATTTTCTAAAGTAATCTCATCTAACTGGAGTATTGTGAAATGGGGGGGGGAGGGTGGTGGAGTGGGAGAATGGGTTACATAGGAGATTGTTAGCTTAACTACTCATTAAACTGAAATTTAGATTGACATTAGGATGACTGTGAACTTCCTTCCAAGGAGGAAGGAGTTCACACAGAATCACAGAATCACAGAATGTCAGGAGTTGGAAGGGACCTTGAAAGATCACCTAGTCCAACCCCCCTGCCCAAGCACGATCATTTAGACTAGATCACACAGGAACGTGTCCAGATTGGTCCTGTATGTCTCCAGGGAAGGAGACTCCACAACCTCTCTTGGCAGCCTGTTTCAGTGATCTGTCACCCTCACGGTGAAAAAGCTCCTCCTTATATTAAGATGGAACTTTCTATGTTCCAGCTTGGAACCATTTCCCCTTGCTCTATCACTGGCCATCACTGAGAAGAGTCTGGATCCATTCTCCTGATATTCAGCCTTAACATATTTATAAACATTAATGAGGCCACACCTCAGTTTCCTCTTCTCCAAGCTAAAGAGACTCAGCTCCCTCAAGAGTTGACAATCTCCTATAAAGGGAAATAGAAGTGCATGATCCTTTTGGTCAGAAAGGACCTCTGGTGGTCTGTAGTCCAACCCCATGCCCAAAGTAGGGCCCCATTTAAGCGAGATTGTGTTGGTCAGGGCCGTGTCAAGTTGAGTTTTGAATGTCTCCATGGATAGAGATTCCCCAGGCTCTCTGGGCACATGCTCCACCTGACCCAGGTCAGATAATTGGCTGGAATTCCTAAAAGATGGTTTCTGGGGATGGTTTTGTTTAATGTTCTTGTTTGATTGACCATGGCACATGAACACAGGAGTTTTTTGTAGCTAGTGTTGCTAGATTACAAGCTTTGGAGGTATTTGCAGGGTGACAACAAGAGGGGATATCATATAGGAAGAAGAGAGCAACTTAGGGCCAATGTGGTTGAACTAAATTTAACAGCAATAAGTGAAAACATGTTCTTGCTAGGACTTCCTTAGTAGGTTTTTCTCTTACAAACTGTGAGCCTTTAATTTGGGAAAAATAGAAATGGAAAAAGACAGTTGTACTAGATGATAATGGGGTGGAGTTTAAGCCCCCAGTGCAGTTGAGGTGAGAAGAAAGGCAAATCTTATCCTAAGACATACTAAGACAGATATTTCTGTCATAGAATAATGTCATGTTCTACACTGATCATGGGACTGGTAAGCTTGTCATGTGAAAGGAGGCTAGGATGCCTTGACTTTAGCAAACTGCAGGAGAAGAGGGAATATAATTACTGTTTATATCAGGGAGTGAACACCAGCAAAGGAGGAACACTGTTTAATCTAAAAGGACAAATGTTGGCACAAGAACAAAGTGGAACAAAGTGACCATGATGCAATTAAGAAGCAGCTTTCTAATTATCAGAACAATGAGGTTCAGGATGAGTGTTCCAGTATGAGCAATGGGGCAAAGAAACCTGACTGCTTTTAAGATAAAGCTCCATTCATTTATGAAAGAAATATGTGACCTGGTTGTCTGGGATAGTAGGGACTGATCTCAACACCATGAGAGATGCATTCCGCTCCCCATTGCACCTACACAAATAAATCATGTCAATTCTTCCACATGTAATTGTTCAGAACCGTTATATTGTTCCAGGATAGCCAAAACTTTTTGTTCTTTCTCTGAGAATAGTCAAGCAAGAACACATATTTACAAAAAGTCTTGGTGTCACGGGCCTTGAATAGCAATTTGAGTGCTACTCTTGACACATCCTTGAGTACCTGTTTTGGAAGTAATCACTCAAGAGGACTGCTTCAGAGTGATGGGGGATCTGTTTACTAGTACAGGAAACAAGATTTTCCTAATACATAACAGAACTGAAAATTAAACTTTTAAAATGCTCTGGATGGGGTAAGTGATGTGTTCCTGATGGGATTTGTCGGGTTGCCCCTCTTGGACCTCTTAGCTCTAGGGAGCCTCTTTCTTCTCTTACATTAGTGGAGTGTGTGCTGACAAGGATTTCATAATTAATTCTAAGATTGCTAATCACAAGAGTGAATTCAGTGTTGTCATTATTGTGTCAGGCTGAATTTGGGGTTGGGGGGAAGGTGAAAGGACAAAGATGTAAAAGAGATAAAAAGGTATCCACAGACATTCTCAATGCACTCACAGATAGAAAAGACTGAAGGGCTTTGTTTTTTCTTTATGGGAAAAAACCTCAAAACTATATGCCTTTTTTTTTCTTCACAGGGAATAACAATTCGCCCACTGGTGGAATTTCTTGATGTCAAAAGGTCAAATAAAAAGCAGCCTGCTGTCAGTGAAGAAATTTATAACAGGGTATGTTGCAGCTTCAGTGTCATAGATCCAGGTGAAATTCCTAGTGGCTTTCAGTACGACAAGGATGCAGCATACAGTTTTACAGAAAGGCACATGCTCTTTTATATTTTTTTTATAGCTGTTGTAAGCACAGTAACTGTAAAACATATATATAAACTCTGGCAGTTATCAAAATTGCTGTTATTATTACATATCATTACTTTTGATTCTTTACTTTTTTAATTGTTGACCTCCTGAGGTAAATTAAGTTTCTGTAGTTTGTTTCTCAGATGAGATACTTGTTATTTTAGAACTTGGTTTCATTTACCAATTCAATTACATTACACTGCATTTGAGTTAGTCTAATTAAACAAATGCAAACTTCTCCTAAATGCATTCTTAAACTTACTTAACTGTCACATCATCATCCTCTTTATGGATTTGTATTTGGTATGTGCGTGTCTCCAATTACTGCAGTTTATCAGCCAAGCATATTCGTGAGTGCAGTTCTCCTTGCAGTATACCTGTGGCTGGTGGTTCAAAAATCCAAAACGAGGAGTAATAAGAGCCTCATTCAGCAAAGAAGCAAATTCAGGCATCTATATGACCATCTTTTTGGAGCTTATCCTTGGACAGACTTATCAGGATTTCCCCGAGTTTGAGGGAACCCCTACTGTGGTACTTGAATTAAGAGCAAACAAGCTGCTTCTGGGGATCAAATGAGATCTTAGCTGAACTGATTCACTTCTTTGTAGTTTGTAATAGGCTGAGGAAGAGTGTGTTTCTTATAATTAGGTGATTGGGATGTTTGAGGTGATGCTAACTCATGGTTACCTAACATGGGGCTCGGGACCTGATGCTGTGTATCACAGCTCTGTCCTGTGCATCCTGAGGGTGCAGTGCTGATGTGGGGAGCTGCTGCCCACTCTGTCTCTCTCCTCTGCAAAGTCATACCTGGTTCACTCTCAGGCCTGGAGAAGTCCTTGAAGAAGCCCCAGGCAGAGCTCTAAGTGGTAAGGGAACCTAAAAAAAGTTAAAAATTGGGAAGAATGGGAAAAACAAGATTCAGGCAGGAACTGAGCAAGACTGATGTTGTGGAAATTGGCAGCTAACTCCTGTACTTTCAGGGCTATGAGCTAAGGAAGCTCCAGGGGAACAAAACATAGTCTGGTTCTGAGTCGGGTTAAACTGTTTTTAGTTAAACTGAAGCATCATTCTGAATTCTGACCAGACTTTTTGGTTTTGAGGTAAATTAGAAACTAATTATCTAAGGGCAAGCTAATTGGTGTTTCTAAGTTTATGTAACAAACCAAAGTTTCCCTTTTAGTTCTTTGACCACGTGAAGACTGGAATTGAAGATGTGTGTGGACACTGGGGTCACAACTTCTGGAGAGATAAGTAAGAATGGCATTTCAAACTCTTTGTTATACAGGAGAGGCTGAACTGGCTTGGCAGTAACAAACAATGGTTGTTGGGTGTCACATTTCATTTTTGGCCTTTTATTCTTGAAAGCAGATAGTTGTTTTTAGGCTGTGTGGGTTACAAAGGGAAAGCAGCAAAGCAATGTCTGTTGGCTAAACCACAAGCAAGTAAAACAGTTTCCAGCTGGGAAGAAAGGCAGCCCTCTGGTCCCAGAGTAAAGGATTGTACCTTCTGAGGGTGCATGTCACCTCCCTGTTTCTGACCATTTCAGAGCATTTCCTTTATGTCTGATGAGCCTTTCATCCCATCCAGCCTTCCTCCTGAAAATGTCTCTGTGGCGTTAGGTGCGAGGTTAGTTCCCTGTTTGATGGGAAACACATGAAAGCTTTGGGACTTTCTCTCGAAAGATCAAGGCACTAGCTGGCAGGAGGCACATGGAAGATCCTAATGGCAGGCAGGCCCACAGCTCTTGATGGTATTGTTTAAGACTTAGTGTCAGTTAAGAAGATTATTACTGGCAATACCTCAATAATACACGTTTTCAATTCAGCTTCTGAGTCATCATTATCATCACTGGCTTACATTTACTCCCTTTTCTAAGCAGCACACTCTTTTACAACCAAATCCTTTAGAGCCAAAGCATGGACAATGCCATTACCCACCTTCTAGTCACTGTATGAACAAGAATTTAAGTGTTTTTTTACAAAAAGGAACAGCACCAGCAGGAAGGCTGAGGAGATCCCTCTCCAAATGACCTGAGGGCATGACAGTGAGACCACTTTCCCGACAGATATGTGACATGGGCACAACTTTCCTTTACTCAGCCTGGTTCGCCTCCAGTCTGTGTCAGATTTTTCTGTAACAGATTACAGAGCAAAGGAGAGTCCACCTCTTCATGACCTTCAGAAACAGTTTTGACCCAAATTCAAGAATAATTTCAGAATGGCTGGAGGGAAAAATATTTCCTAACAAACAAAATCACCCCAGCTGTAATCGGTATTTTTTCACTAAGCATCCAAGAGGGTTGCAGTTGTGTTAGAGGAAGGGTGAACTTCCAGAGTTTTAAAAAAGCAGGCTAGAATTTCAAAGAAAAAGCAGCTGGTGCAAATTTAGACCTTTTATTTGTTATTATAGTAAATATTTAATGTTCTCTTTGTCTCAATGAACATGGAGAATTAAAAATAATATTGTCTAATAACACAGAATATCTAAAAGTTAAAAGTTGCTGCTAGGGACACTGCTCATTAACGTATTAACCAAAGGATAGGTTAGGTCTGTCTGTCTGAAGCAAAGATGAACTTCACCCTTTATTATGTTACTCAGCGGTAGGTCATTAATATGAGCAGGCACATTCCCAGGGAACAAACTCCTTCACAGTTGTGTTAAATACAGTATATTGGCTTTCCTTAACTATGAGCAGTAAAATTTAACTGGTTGGTTTGGTTTGCCTCATGTACAGGTTTAAAAAGTTTGACAACAAATACCTGCGCAGACTTCTAATCCGGGAAAACCAGCCCAAATCCAGCATTGTTTCTTTATACAAGAAGCTGGAAATCAAACATGCCATTGAGATGGCAGAGAGTGGAATGATAAGCAAGGTCCCATCATCGGTGTCGCTCAGGTAAGCAAGTGATGCCAGCATGGCCGAGCGTTTCAGCCAGGTCACGTTAATTTATTCCACAGGACAGCCTGTAGGCAGGATAATCACTTTGACTTAGGACACTTTGTGTCCAAATGTCACCCCAGCAGAAAGCGGATGTGAAAGAAGAGCATATCGCTTGCAGGTCACACATGAGGTGTTTGGTGAGCTGTGCTCGTCCGGACCGTGCAGTTTTACAAGGGCAGCTGCTCACAGGAACATTGACTGGCCGTGTGGAGCAGAGCTGGGTTTGCAGCAGTGCCTGCACATCTGCTGTGAATAGCTACAAAGGGCATTTTGAAAAGTACCTTAATCAAATTTACAATTTGTAATGCAGTTTATGTGGAATTTTGGAGACAGAGTTTTGAGCCTTGCTACTGACTCAAATGAGATCAAGGTTTGACACCTACATGTTTCATTTTTACCTGTTCCTCGGTTGTGTTGAAATGTTATTTCCAACTCCATTGAAGGAAATAGTTCAAATGTAATTCCCAAATATAAAAATGAACAGTCTTCATATCTCTCTTTCCTCTGTTTCCTGCTTTTCACTTTATGCAACAGTGAATATCATGAAGGAAAAATAAAGCCACTTTCTCCCACTGAAATGGAAAACATGCGAGAAATATTAACAAAGAATCTCTACCAAATACGACATCGGGTAAGAATGAAGTTTTCTGTACTTAAATATCCCACTGTGATGTACTGATCACCTTCCTAACACATCTTTGGGCTGGTGCAGCATCTACTGCACCATGGCATAATAATTAATACTGTTAGTCTCTTGCCTATGAATCCGTTTCCTACCACATGTGTAGCGACATATTCACACTCTCTTACATAAATAGCTTACTTGATCTTATGATATAGATCTTATGATATCATAGGTGAAAACCTGACCCAACATTGTCCCACTTAGATCAGAATTTTGGTCACTTCATGATACAGGATTAGATTTCCTATTTGTCTCCAGTTGTGAAGTTTTTTGTACTAAGAGCAGAGGTGATGGGTTGGAAAAATAGTGATATAAAAGCAAAAGGACATTTCACATTTACCCTCCTGTCACTGAGTAGTTTGAATGTGAGTCCTTGGAAAACGTTCAAAAGTGAAGCAAGCTTCAGTTTGCTGGAGGTAACAGTGGCTTCCCTCTAGGTGACTCATGGCTTTCAAGCTTGCATCTTCTGTTGACAAATCGACTGAGCTAGGATAGTGTGGGAGCAAACTCTGTATTAAGTCAGCTTTTTCCAATTTATCTTTCATTATAAATATTGTCAGGTTAAAACAAATAAACAAAACAGGTGCTTGTGAAGCAGATGACTACAAAACTGGTGGCATTATTACTGTTCCTGTTCTTAATCTGCAGCATGATTTTGTTCACAGGATTTAAGTTGCGTGTTAAAACATTAAAGTGAAAGGCTATTTTGCACTGTGTTTATGCTTCAACACATCTGACAGTTTGCTTTTCAGAATGTGACTGCTGCTTTTGTATTTCAGACAATGTCATATAACCGACACAGCCTGGCTGCAGATGCAAATGAAAAGCAGGCCAAAGAAATTCTGATCCGTCGCCGGCACAGCCTTAGGGAGAGCCTGAGGAAAACGAACAGCCTGTCAAGAGAAAGACCGGTACTTGCATTTTAGTTGTTTTACAGAAAGCAGTTCTTTGTAGCCAAATGCCATGCAGAAAAAAAATTAAAATAAATCTACTGATACGCAGAAAAAATAAATCCTGAATTTGGAAGACCACTGCATGTCTGATGTCACACTTAGACCTTGCGTTTCACATGAGCCCCTTAATTTGTGTTGACCCCTTGAGCAAAGCTTCAGCCTTGTAGAATGTTACATGCGTGGGATATGCTGCCATAATTTTACCTCCAAGGAGCTGAACAGGCTCTGTACACAGTGTACTTCTGAGGGATGGTCCATATTTTCTGTCAGTGTTTTGACGAAGTGGGGATGATCGAGGTCGAATATGGTTTTGAGACAGACAACCTACGTACAGTATGCTTCAAAATATGGGAAAGAGAACTTTTAAATAGCTGGGCAGAATGAGCTCTTCGTTTGAAAAAGTGTTTTGGGCTCTTCAGCATTCATAAAGATAGTCAAGACTTCAGATTTTGACTCAGAATAGGAAAACCCTTTCCACCTACAAGAAATACTGTGTCATGTTAATACTTGGCTCTCTGAGGCAATCCTGTAGTATCTTCACTGTGAACATCAGACTGCATTTCAGTGGAGCACACTGATTTAGCAGGGAAGCTGAACCCTGAAATCATCTACCTATTTTAGATCAGGAAATGAACCATCCTATAAATAAGTATTGATACAGTTGTCCTTCAGCAGCTGAGACTGGAATGATGTCTCCAATAAGTGCCGTGTACCATTTGTGATCATTAGTAGGGCTACTGTGGTGTTAATTGTCACAATAAGTCTGTTCCTGAATGATTTTTTCCCTCTCAACCGCAGTTACATATGTTGCCTTTGACATACAAATAAATTATTTACTCGGTAGCATAATGAAGAGGCTCAGCAGGACTGAGACATTTATAGGGCAGCGAGAGAAATAGAGTGTCTTACAGCTTTTAAAATGCACAGGCTGTAAATTTAAAAATAATTGTCCTTGGATAAATCCCCTACAGAGACAAGCATAGTGGTCCTGAGCGACACAACAGTATCCAAAGAGGGAAAAAAAAAATCTCTCATGGAAAATAAATTTCCTTGCAGGTTCCCTTTGAGAGTGCAACAACGAACAGTGCAAGCAGAGGAGAGCTGGTAGACTGTAAAGGTTTTAAAAGATCTTAGCAACAAATGTCAGAAAGGATGACCTTGAAAAACTTCTGAATTTAAAAAAAAAAAAAAAAGCAACCTGTCCTGGAAAGTCCCACTCATGTTCCAGGAAGTATGAGGTGTGCTCTGATACCAGGGCCTTAGAGCTTAGTCCTGGGAAAACACGATTTTATGCCCTGAACTGGTAAATGATCATGCTGGTGCCTAACGTCTCCAGTACCCTCAGCGTGACTAGTCAGCTGTATAAGGTCATTTATATGCATAAAGCGCTTGCAGGCTCAGAATGCAGATTAGTTCTTGTGCCCGAGCTTCCATATCAACCTGATTTTTGCAGCCGACTAATAAAAAGGTTCAGACTAGAGCTGCATGAAGTGATGCCACATTTGCAGCACTTGCCTTCCTTAGGAAACCCCATACAGGTAAGGCTGAGGTTAGAGAGCGTACCTTTAACTGCCATCTCAGAGGCATATCACTAGAATTTTTTTTTTTTGATTAAGGTACCTGAGTCTTTACCTTCCTAAGTCTAGACCTCAACCAGCAATCAGTGCTAATGTGAATGTGTAGTAAAGGTATTTTCTAATCCCAAACTACTCCCCAGCCCTTTAGCTACATAAACCCATTCAAGCTTCAGTCGTGTATCTTAACATACGCCATGCAGGTACTTCAGTCTGCAGTAGCTTAACCTTTCTTCTGTCTCTTTGCACACAGGCTGCTGCAAATACAAAAAGATTCCTGTCACTTCCTAAAAACACTAAACTCCCAGAGAAACTACGAGTGAGAAATAAAACATCTTCCAGAGGTAACAAAGTATTTTCTGTTTTTTCCAGGGATCGCGTAGAGAAGTCAGCAAATAAATACCAAATGGTTTATGTACACATGCTTTCATTCTAGAGTGTATGTCTAGGTGTTGTATATTTAGCAGGGGTCTTAGGGCATTAAAGGCAATGAGTCTTAAAGCAGGTATTTGAGTGTAGAGACATGCTGCAGCAAGCAGTCTTGTGAAGCTTTCTCAGGTCAAATGCCGTAGTGGCAAAGTTGTCCCAGCACATCTCCTCATGTGGGCCGGCACGCAGCAGCCCGAAACACTTATGCACCAGAAACACTGCCACAGTGCATTCTCCTTGCCTTTATTCCATAACATCTAGGTCTCACTTTTGGACTGTGAGCCTGTTTGGTTTCTTTCCTGTCCTGGTTCTGTCCAGGACAGAGCTGACTGTCACTGGGCTTAGGGTAGAGGACACTGTATTGTGAAGCGAACCAGAGAAGAGAATGCGGACATGAAGACTGGTTTGCAGTTCTCATGAAGAACATCTCAAAATGCTGTGGTTTGCAACCGAAGTGTTTTCTTTTTTCTGCCTAAATTCACAAATAATTTATACTGGAGTTCTTAAATTTTAGCAGAAATTTTTTAAATCTGAAGACAACCATTTGATAAGAAAATTTTGCCCAATTCAGTATATTATTTCTGATTTTTTCTGTTTGCATTACCATACTTACACCGTGCCCAGGAACATTTCCTTTCATAACAAGCAATCATTGAGCTATCTTGTTGGGAAAATTAAATCCCTGCACAGTCACGGAAATGTCCTGATCCCCAGCCCCATTAGTTTCCCACTCTTCCACATTAATTTAGAAATAAAACATGTTTCTGTCTGTTAATAATTACATCTTTGCTCTTCTGAATGTAGCTCATCTTCTTTTCTGTAGTTATGTCTGCAGAGGTCACCTACTGTCACCTAGAATTAAGAGGAAATGTGCCTCCAGATTATTCAAATATCAAAAAATATATTATTTGACATATTTGGGGGGAAAGCCTACAAACACAGCCTGATGATGCCCTTCCTTGATATATAATTATCTGGGTGAATAGACAATTATGTGGTCATATATTTTATTGACCTCTTCCTCACTTTTTAAAAAGAAGCAAGATGTAGGCTGCTAATGGGGTGGTTGTTCTTGTAGCAGTTGCACAATACACAATTCTTGGCTTTGATACATTTAAAACATCCTATCTGAGATAGTCTGAGAACAAATCTGGGGCATTCACAGATGACTGTTAAAATGCTTATTGGATAACTGAAGTGTGAAAGTTTGGATGAAGATGTTAATTGACTTAGAAGAAGTCTGTTGGGCAAAATATATGCATGTGTACACATCCAGAGAGTCTCCAGCCAGGCTCACCTGATTGATAGCCATCATTTGGTAGCATTCCCTGAATGCTTGCGTCAGCTTTCTCTTGATCGTTTCCTACCTCGCTGTGTGGGGGTGAAGGAGCCTGCAGCACTTGGAACCTGTGAGATTTTTCATCCTGTGGGTTTTCTTTGATACCTTATGTTCAGGCGCATTAAGGAGAGGGTATTTCCTCCCATCTGTACCTTGAGAGATCCTCTGCTCGGTGTGGTATTGATAGTCCTTTACCAAAGTCTGGTTTCTAGAGGCCCTGTACACATGCTTTGGAAATGCCTCTCAGATTAGATTTCATAGGATGTGAGTATGAGATATCTCATTCTTGTATCCTGCTTGGCGTAAGCGGGCACTAGACCCCAAGTAGCTCAGAGAGAGACAGGTTGTTCCATGTCCAGAGACAGAACTGGGGAAATGTCAACTCAAACGGGAGAACTTGGTGATTAAGTGGTAGCTGAGAGAGGACTTCCTAAAAATCACAGTTTTGAGGGGAGGGATATTTGTGGCTTGAATCTACTGGCAGAGTTGAGTCTATTACTGGGTCTAATCAGAAAGCACCAAATTTAGGAAACTTGTGGAAACTTTCTTATATAGTGCTGGCTGTGCTGTTATTGCAATATTCTGGAAAGAGTAATATTCTACACCTAAAATTTTAATTTTGTTTTCAATTGACAGTGGGTGACAGCAGTGACTCTGAGATGGATGCTGCTACTACAGTGCTCAATCTAAGACCCAGAGCAGGGAAGATCTTGAGAGACCAGAGACTGAGACCGCAGAGGCCACCATCTGAGTTTATGGTGGAGTGGAAGAACGAAGTTGATGGGAGCCAAGATGGCCGAGGAGAGCAGCAGGAGCCAGGCACCTTGCCTCAGCCGTCCATTGGGTTCAGGCAGCCACTCCTGACGAGACCAAGATTTGGCACTCTGAGCAGGGAAGATCTGACTGCAGACCATGGGTCGGCAAGACCTGTGCCACCACCACGGTTAGTTAGGCAGCCGTCACAAGGGGAAAGGCAGAGAAATAAGCCTGAGAACCAGACGTACTGAACATAGAAAAACTATTGGTAGTAAACCATGGACGTATCGAATCGGGATTCTGAGCTGTCTGATCGGACCATGGGATCCATTCAAAGAAAAGACCACTAACCATTCCCATTTGGGTAAAGCCTGTGACATTAACTGCGTGAAAGGAATACTGGAGTGATTGCAAATCTAAAGACATTTAAAAATAGTCTCTTTTATAATAACTTATGGCAATGCTTTAATCACGTTACTTTCACTGTTAAGATAGGATGGAAATGTGCCTTATCACATCATCACTTCTGGAACCAAATCACGTGGGTTCAATATGCAACTGTCCATTGAAGAGCACTGTTGAAAGTCCAGTGATGAAAGGGTTCCTCAAAAAAAAAATTCTGTGTTATTTCAGGTTTTATTTATAATCAAACAATACTTATTTTAACCAGAGCTTTAATATGAGTAACACTGAAAATTGCACAATGCACCTATCATATAGATTTTGTAAGAAGAATAAATATATTCCTGGAGCCCAGTTTGTTCGAAGAGCTGCAGTGCAGAAGAGGAAGGAGAGAAGGAACAAGCTGTAGGAGTGGATCACAAATGCAGCGTATAGAGAGGAGCTGCAACAGGGACAAGACCTGAATAGCTTGAATTTTTACTTTCTGAATTTTTGGCAATATGTAGCCTTTGAAAGGTACTGAGGATCACCAAAGGAAATCTGAATGGCCTTGACTTTCACTTGCGTCAGCAAGAGCTGAGAGCACCTCACAGGACACCAGAAGTCCTAAAAAGAGAAAACTTCAAGCAGATAAATAATGTTCTTATTAAAAAATCTCTTTTGCACCTTAGCTTCTTGGTTGCAGCACAAACACAGGAGTAGAACAGCTGCAGAGTGCTGCACGCAGACAAAGCGAGCAGTCTCCTGTCTGGGACCACTGAGACTCAAGAAAGCTCGTTCACTCGTGATTGTGACCTGGTCAGCTTCTTTTACTTTTTGTTTCCTCATCTGTAAGAGGGGAAAGATAATCTTTTCTTTGTTTGAGCTATGCACTCCAAGGAACAAAAATGTTCCGTCTAATTTGTTTGTACAGAAAAGCAGCACAGCGGGGCCCTGGAATGAGTTGAAGTCACTGTGCACCTTAATAACACCCACCAAAAACAAGGACTTCTTCATCCCAGCGCAAACGGCTGCCATTTGAGTGCATATGGGAAGGGAAGGGCGCATTAAAATAAATTATACTTAACTGTAGCTCTCAGGAATTTGCACTTTCTGTCCCACTTAATCTGTCTTAAATTTTGGGCTTGCTCTAGCACCAATACACATTTCAGCACAACGCAGAAATCGTTTTCATTCTAACTTGTTAAAAGATTGGTAACTTTCATTGAAGAATGTACACTGTGAAATCATAACTTTCCTTTTTCGTTAGCACATTTCTAAATCTGTGGGCAATAAGATTTTTTTTTAATTTAAACTTGTTTTGAAAGAACTATTAAAATCAGAATTTCCTTTTAAAAATCACAGGGTAGATTTCTTTCAAAGGTTTCTTGGTGGGGTTGATAAATTAGTTTTATAAATGGGGATTAAGACTTTCCTCCTTCTAACAGCTTTTCCAAAATATTCATCTCATGTACATATTGGAAATGTCAAAACTTCCTAAACCCTTTTATTGGTACAGGTTTTTTAATGCTTTTCCTCTGTTCCATCTATGGAAGCTTCTGCTGTGTCAAATGAGAAGTACAAGCTGCAGAAGGATGACTATGTGAGCCCTAGAAGTGTCAGTCAGATGTTCGTGGCTATTCTCAACACAGGCTTTTTTGTGGAAGGCAATACTTAGCTATCCTTTAATGATCACATCCTGTTTGTAAATGAAAGTGGGTTCACCAGAACGGTTTAAAAACAAATTTTAATTTATCTCTCAACAGAAAAATACGTTTCATCAGTAAAATTTTCAGCAAGCACTCCCATCACTGTGTTATTTGGATCATGTTTGAATATGAAAGAAGCCTTAAATTTGGATTTCAGTTTTGAAACATCTTCCATGCAGATCAGACTGTTTAGATTAGGTGTTTTGTATCAGGCCCATCCGAAATCTGACCAAATAAATAAATGTGAAATGTTGCACATCAATATTTAGTGGACTCCCCGTGGAGCTTTGTCCTTTGTGTGCTGATAATGACCAAAACCAAGTAGCTTGTAGCGAGGGAAAGCTGCCATTTTTTTCAAGTGGTTGTAACTTTTTATGACAGTTTTAAATACTGAATGCAGGTTTCAGTAACCTTACTGTTTTGCTGGTTGTCCATTAGTACAGTGCATGCTCACATCACTGGTACTTAAACTGGATGCCCCATTGTATAAGCACATCAGATTGGAGGGCATTTGTATGAAACATGGTCTTAAGCTTTTGGTGCTTCAGAACACGGCAGCACATCATCACCTTTCCAAAGCACTTTATGATCCACAGAATTCAAACAGCAAGGCAGATTTCCAGCATGGTCACCCTGTGAAGCAGATTCACAAATCTCCTGGGACTCTTGTCTCCTTGCAAGTGCTCTCTTCCGCCTCTCCCACCCTTTTAAGGCTCCTTTCCATGACTGCTGGGTCAGACCCATATCACCACTGGGACCTGCTTTCCCAGTCCATCTCCTTTTCAGTAGTGATGACTGCAGCAGGCAACACAGGCTGTGCTCCTGGTGGCCCTTCTCATTCAACCTGTGCTCTGGTTTAGGTCAGAAGTTTGCCTTTTACTTTTTTTTTTTTGTGTTTTTTTTTGTTTGTTTTTTTATTTTTTATTTTTCTGCAACGAAAAACAAGTTCAGTAGCACTTTTTGATCTTTCTTAAAGGTCCGTCTGATTTCAGCTGCCAGAAGAGACTTTTCCTTCATGTTGTATTAAAGTTTGTCTGCTGGAGAATAAATGCCCAATAAATCTGTGCTTGAGCACCATCTGATGGGGAAAGTCGTGTATTGACCGGGGACTTGTTTTTCCCTTTTTCAGGGAACAGCACCTTCAGCAGTGACTGGGAAACCTGTCAAATCTACATACAAATTTCTTGTTTCTAGATGGACTCCCCAGTACAGTCTTTACTATCAACATTTAATGCTTTGCTGAAGATGCACAATGCTCAGTTGACCCGTGTTAATTCTGTGAATTTCCTTCCCCCTTCTCCTTCTAAGTCTATAAATAAGAAGCAACTAGGATAAGAAATCAGGTGATACAAGGGCTAGAAAGTAGACAGACATACAGTTAATCTGTTTTAAGCAGATATTTAGAAATGACCAAATTTTAAGGGCTGTCCTACCAGGTCCTGCAGTATAAAGCAAACTCTACTGAAACTAAGTGCTTAAAAAAAAAGATGCACAACAATTTAGAAACTTAAGAATATCCTTCTCTGCTGAAGCCACATAGAAATCACATGGAGAAACAAAGTTTAAAAAAATTGGCCAAAAAATATGCATTCTGATATGAAGAGTGTCTCAGTGTCTCAGGAAAAACACCCTGCAGCCCGTACAAGCTTTTTCAAGAGATGCCAAGTCCACCAGTTCCAGACACTGGCAGTATTTTAAAGTTGCCATTGCAAGAAATACCTCAGCTGGTCACCCATTTCCAAAATTATCTAATTTCTGCCAACATCCCCTAGGTCCTAGTAAAAAAGATGAAGGATTTTGAAATTGGCTGGAGGGATGCTTTGTACAAGAGTTCTGATCCTTTAAAAATATGCCTGTGAATAAGCTTAAGACAGGGCATCTGCAATAGATGGCCCCAGCCAGGCCAACAATAGTTCGAAAGCTCAGTCCAAAAAACATGAGGCAAGCAGGAGAAAGAGGAACTGCTTTAGGACACAGTAGAGAGAGAAGTGATAGACTAACCTGATTCAGGTGCTATTTAAATCTAGAGAGCCAGGAGAACTAACAGTCTTTTTTTCCTCTCTCATTTTAGCAGATCATGATGTAAGTTACACATTCTAGATAAGCCTCCTTCTGTGCTTGACACTGTTGGTGGTATGAACAACCACAGCAAAGCTCTCTTAATAACTTTAAAGTCAAAGGGGTTTATCTCCCTCTTGGCCTATTTATTAGGTGGCCATCTAAACAGGGAGCTACTTAAGAATGAAAAAACCCCACACCCGGCGGCTTAATTCTTCTCTGAAGGTTTGAAGGAACCTTAGCATTTGGGAGCTACTTGAAGCTGTAGCTGAAAATTGTCCTGCTTGGATATTGTCCTTGAGCCACTGAAGAATCTTCTCCACCACAATCCTTACCGCAGGTAGTCGACAGATCTTCTAATGGGACAACACGAGGGGAGGTTGGGTTGGCATCATTCCTCTCTCAGGCACGCAAAGACTGACATGGCTTCTGCACATTGCTGGTGTGCTTTGGAAGCGTTTCTATGCTATGAGATTTAACAGCATACGGGGAACTAAATTGCAGAAGGGAAAGCAATAGTTACACTGGCTGGTCTGGTGAGTCTCACTCAGTTTCAGGTTTAGTTGAAATTTGCCCAGGTTTACATTTGTGATTGCCCTAATGGCCATGCACTTAGTTTCAAAATGTAAGGTTTTGCCACAAAAAGGAAAGGCATTTTAAATACCCCAGTTTACTTTACTTTTTCCATATCTAAGACCTCCTATTTAGACCAAATTTGACAGAATGGAAGAGTGGTTCCTATGATGTAGCAGATCTCAAACATAGTTCTTTGATGCTAACATAGCATTAAAAATAACACAAATTTGGCTTATAAGGAGAAATTTGACTTTTACAAGGAGAAAATAACTACTTGTAAACCAGAAGTTTTTCAAAACTTCCCTTTAAAGCAAATTCTACAAACTTTCATTTTTATGAGAAAAAAGTACGAGCTCTAAGTGCAATCATCTGATTCTCAAAATTCAGGCTCCAATATTCTCTTTTACAAGGTTTATAATCAACTTTTTGTGAATGAATCTTCAGAATTCCAGCAGTAACAGCACAGGTGAATCTTGATTTTTCTAATCCCAACGTGCTGAGCTATAAAGCATCACTTACCCATGGGCATTCCACAGCACCCATAACTAAGTGGGGCCTGTCAGCACCTGAACACACCCACAGAAGGTCCCATCAGCTAGAACACGATGGCATTATGGAGTGTGTGTGAAGTAATGAGCAATACTTGTCCTGTGTCATTGCTGCAGGAGGCTGAGGGGAGACATCACGGTTTGTAGCTTCTGACAGGCAGGTGCCAATCTCCTCTCTTTGATGACCAGTGATAGAACTCAAGGAAACAGTGTGAAGCTGAGACAGGGGAGGTTTAGGCTGGACATTAGGGAGAGATTCTTTACTGAGAGGGTGGTGGGGCACTGGAAAAGGCTTCCCACGGAAGTGGTGACAGCACCCAGGTTGGCTGAGTTCAAGCAGCATCTGGATGATGCACTCAGTGACATGCTCTGACTTGTCTGGCCCTGTGTGGAGCCAGGAGTTGGACTCGATGATCCTTATGGGTCTCCTCCAACTCAGGAAGTTCTGTGGTTCTCTGATAATCCACTCAATAATCAGCCTACTGTAAGGAAAGAGGAACAGTCCCTACCTCTGCCATGGTGCTGCAGTGAGTAAATTCAGAGAACAGGACAAGAAACTGCAGAACTGGTTTGTTTATAAAGGATCCCTTTGAATGTATGCAGCATACGCCAACATGGCATTTACATAGGTATCATCACTTAAACAGAACGGGTCCACATCCTGTGCCATCAGCTGCTTCACTGAAATAAATTACTGCACTGCATACACAGCCTCTTCAACCTCAGCTGATCATACAGCTCAGAAAAGCAGTCACTGCTGTAAGTGAAAACTGCAAAATGTAAAAAGTAAAAAAACCCAACCCTGTGTACAGGCCCAAGAAAACCAACCCGATACTGAAGTAACAGCAACCAAGAAACAAGTTTTAATTTGCAGCAATATGCAGGTCAAAACTTTTCTTTAGTCCATGGTGAGATTGCTCTTGTCTGGACCTTAGATACCAGATTTCAGAAACTGCTGAGTAATTCAGTAAGGCCCCTAGACTGCAGCCTAAAATAGCCACAACTGCTCCTCCCTCGACTTGAAAGGGGGAGTTCACACCTCCTCATCGCCAGGGATGCCATTTACTCACCACTCTGAACTTGCATGGTTGTGGCAACTAGGAGACACAGAAGGGAGCCAAACTGTCACCAAGGGCTAGGAGCAGGAGCTTTGAGCACTTCACCTCAAAACAGGTAAGTTCTCTTCTTTTACTTCATTCACTGTCAAGCCACGTCTTGGTTGGCTCCTGTGCCTTTTACGTGAAAAGCAGGCAGATTCAAATGATCATTTTAAGGAACAGCTCAAATAAAAAATCCAAAACCGAGCATCTGCCCTTCATACTGAATACCTCTACTCGTGCTATAGTTTCAGCAGAGGGAGAGTGGGAGAAAGCACAATGACAAAATGATAGATGTGGAATGTCACTTCATTTTATTCCTAGTCCTTAAAAGAAAAGAAAATAATAAGAAAATTTTCTTTAAAAGTACAACAATAAAGGGCAATTTTTTCTGTATCTGAGGTTTTACAAAGAGATGTTCCCAGAGCACTTCAGAAATCGTTTTGGCCTATAAGTATAAAATTTTTCTTCTGTAACATGAGTTGCAACACGTCCCTGAGACCACACAGCCTTCCACTGATTTCTCAGTTGACTATTTCATCTCATTTTTATTTAGCATATATGGAGAACTATTTTTCAAAATAAACCAAAAATACTTGCTGATTGTGGAAAGCACATTTTTCACTTATGTATAAACAGAAACAGTTAAGTCTTGAAGTTTTTATAAGCAGAAAAGCAATATTCATAAAACTGAGCTTTATGTTGTTTTCAGAATTCAGCTTTAAGCAGCAATTTAGAAGGGTAAATGTTATCTATTGCCTCAAATAACCCAAAAGTATTAAACTACTAAATCTTTCATGTATAATAATTTTTGAGAGTTTTTCCCTATGCTTTTTCTTTACCTCCTGCTATAATTGCAAACAGGCCCTGGATCTAGAGAAGGGGGGCTTTAAGTAAAACAAATAAAAAGAGGTTTTAAAAGATTACAAGATGGAAAGAAATTTGAAAAATCTACCAAGCAAGACAAGAGGAAACAAGACAGTTGAAAATGCCTCAAGTTCCTAGAGAGATATGAAACACAGATTAAAACAATAAGGAAGTCTGAAGATACTACTGTTATGATTTCAGTACATAAGATACACACTCATAATGTCAATATATAAAATTGAAATAATTCGGAATTTTACACATATTCCCATGGTGTTGCCATTGGAATCAATGAGATTTCAAATAAGGTTTTAAAAGATAGCAGGCACTGGAAAAATAAAAGACAAAACACCACCTATGACTTTCCTGAAGTAGCAACACTATTTGCCGTGATGTGTTCAAGGAGATAACTAAATTGTTTTTAATTAACCCCTACCTCTCCACCCCAACAATTACACATAGCTGACTCTGTACTTTCACCAAGTGAAATGGAAAAACACGTGGCACGTTATCAGAGCAAACCAGGTTCTTCATATGTTTCCAATGAAATGCAGTGGTGACTGGCAAGTAATATAAACCTGAGCGGTAAAGAGCACAGCAGAGCGCTACAGCTCTGAGGGAAACGTGTCACCGCTAAGCAGAGGACAGAGGAAAACTAAAATACCCAGAAGTCAAGTTTTTCTCTTGTCACCGAGATGTCACTTGTGCCTCCAGCCATGAGAGGAAATGCACTAATCCAGATCTGTGAACTACTGCTAGTTGCTCCTGCACACCTTTACAGCCACTCAAAAGAATGAAGCAGCAAATTTATTCTGAAAATTAAAGTTAAAAAATTGTGTAGGAAATATTAACAAATAATTTATGACAAAGTTTCTAGGTAGAAGTTACTACTAAACAGAACCCACTAGCTTAAGTTTCACTAAAGCTTGCATCCACTTTCAGTCTGAGTGACCCCATATTATTCTAAAATTGTCCATTTTAGGCCTTCTGACACACAAAGTCGGCATATGCCAAATTTGGTTACCTGGGAAAGAGCAGGAATCAGCAGGGGCTGGATGGCTACCCCGAGGTGCCTGATCATGCTGTGCAGCAAGTTTTGTTGACAAAGTACGCTGAACAAAATCACGTAAGCAAACAGTCTGTTAATTAAACTACTGTCACAGCAGACAAATGGCAGCAGACCACAGTATAGAAGTTAAGGCTGATAAGCTACATTGCAAATTCTCCTTATTAAATAACAAAAATTCACTTCTGATTAAATAATAATCAATTTCTGTTAACAATCTATCAATCTAAACCCCATTTCAAGGGTGAGCTATAAGCAGGATTTGTGTACTTCCTTCTGTTCCTTTTCCCCCTCAGAAAAAGTTAAAAATCCATTTAAAAAAATCCCATCCATCAGAATACAGCAACACCTGTCCCTTTCGCAAGTGTTCTAGCAGTACCAGTTAGAGCAACTTCTGTCTTGAGCCAACATCCCAGCCGCAGAAATATTCACACGTACTTGCCTCCAGGTGAACACCACATGCCCTCTCAGAAGATCCTGTTCCTACTGTACAAGCCTGGGAGATGTGCACCCCAGGCTGATTCACTTGGCCTCTCCTGTACGATACCTCCCCGCAATCCGAGCCTGCGGCTATTGATTTTTTAACTTCCCATTTCCATGGCTACAGTACTTCTGTTTGTTCGCATTCATTATCATTATAGCTGCTAAAGCTAGTCCAACTGCTAGACTTGGCGGGCCACAGGGACTGAACTCCTGAGCAATTCCAGAAAGCAGCGGGGCAATTATACGTCCAACTGAAGTCACAGACTGTCCAACACCTAGGAGCGTACCGCTGGCCTCATTCCCACCAATGGTCAGTTCAAGGTCAATGATACAAGTCCGACCTATAGTAGTTGAAAAAGCTAAGAACGTGGAAGATAGAACCACCATCCATATGCTCAGCGCCGACGCATACAGGAGAATCAACATGCAGGTAAAAGTGCTGGAGTGCAACAAAATCCTGTAAGTGTTGTGCTGGTACAGCCTTGTTATTGGTCCGAGCAGACAACCAGCCAGGACTCCGAGTGCACTGCTATAGCTCATTAGGTATCCAGAAAACAAGGGTTTCACCCCAAATCTCTCCTCCAAGGCCAGACTAAAATTACTATAGTACAGCAGTATAGCAACGGACATCAGCAACCGCACTAAAAATATATCCCACAGATCAGAGCATGCAATTCCTTTAATCCTCTTCAGCACTGTTGTAACTTGGATCCACGGAGACTGAAAAAGACCGTTGCTTGCCACAGCTCTGTTAGTTGCTGATTTCAAGTGCAGGTCACAGTTTGCTTTCGCTGAGGAACTACCGGTTCCTTTGTTGCCTTGTCGGTGTTCCCTATTGATGGCGATTTCTTCACTCCAGGGTAACATCCACACAAGAACTATACAGAACAAGAAATTAACTAGTTTCATTTAATTGCATTTTACATGGAAGACATTAGTCTGACTGCAACAGTTTACTTAGTGTAGAGATCAAACTTCAAAACAGAACTTTAAAAATCATTTCACTTAAAATTAAGTCTAGTGTTAGTCACAGTAACAGTTCAATTTTAAGTGCAGTGAAAGCAAGGAAAGAAAGCAGAGCTGATACATTTGCAAGATATAAAGGAATCTACATTTGAAAGCAAATATTCTGATTTCTAGTCTTCATCTCTGGGCATGTAAAACATTCCCACTTCTGTGTCTGAATGTAAAAGCGAAGTATACAATACAAAGGAGAAGCATCTGGCGGTTAACTCTTGCCCTTCCACACAGGCTCAAATCCAAAGGGTAGTATCAGTGTATGTGCCACAGAAGACAAACTCACCACGCATTCCAGGTATTAAAAATGGCATTTTAAAAACATAACAAAGCAAGAAATGGAAGGGACCCAAGATGCAAAATATGGCATCCAACTTACCAGCATTCAGGAGGAAGATAGAGGCACAGAAGAAAGATGTTTGATAAAAGCCACCTTCCAGCTCTGTAAGGTAGCCACCAACGACAGGTCCCAGAATGAAGCCCACGCTAGAGGCTGCATTGAAACGTCCCATTACTAAAGGACGATCTCTCTCAGAAACCAAGTCAGAAAGGAGGGCTTTAGAGATGGAGAGTGTGTGCTTGAAAATACCTGCATCAGAATATAAACACAATAATAAATATGTATTCCTTGCTCCAGAAGATTTAAAATGACAGCAGCTGTCTGAAATACCAATGTTCAAAATTTCTTTTTCAGATTCCATATGCTGAAAATCTCTCAGTGCTAGGGTCATGCAGCAACACTGGGCCATGACTGTCAATCTGACTGTTCAGCAATCAAAGTTATTCATGTATCTCTGTTGAAAGAATGCTCCTGCAGCCCTGCTGCAAGAAGTAGTAACTCAGCTGAGCGCTGGAGGAATAAAACAGCCCCTTAAAATAGGAAATTGTGGGTGGGTAATGGTACTGCAGGAATGGTTTGTATCAGCATAACTCTGTACCAACCTTGCTGGGTACGGAGATTTCCAGGATTGGAACATACCATATTCATGTGGGAGACTGGTGGGTGGCAAAAGAACAATATAGAAGGCATACTAATAACTCAATCTTTCACCTGGCTTCCCTCTGACCAGGGCAATGCTGTCACAGTCACAGTGCTGTCAGCATTCTAGAAGCATTACGATTACCTTTACCAAGTCATCAAGTACCAAGCAAATACTTCATTAGCCAATTGTCTTTAAAGTAAGAAACAATATAAACATAATCAAGACTATGGGCCATAAAAATGCCTTTTAGTAGATGTGCTCACAGTAGTAGCAATGCCTATTACATCAGAACACATGCAAAAGGTGCTCAGCTATAAGAACTCTGATAAAAGCCTTGGCACAAACTTAGCTTCAGTGCTGCAAACATAGATGCTCTCGCACCACATCAACATTTGGCTGAAATTTTAGGTCACTGCTTCAGCAGAATATTTGAGCATATTTTGAGGTGTATTATCAGCATAGAAAAAACAATAGTGCACATATCATTCCATTCTGCATTGCAAGTGCAGGCCAACATTTCCAGCAGTGATCTTATGTACTGCTTACCTGTTATGACTAACCCCAGAATGGCCTCTTTCAAGGAATTGCTGCACTCAATAAATGATGATGTTTTTGTCAACTCTCATAAAATTGACCCACTCATAATGGTGGCATAAAGGTTGTGCCAGTTTTTGAGTATTTATTTCAAATTACTGTCAGAAAAAAAGTCACGAGGACATTTGATTTTTACAGATTTTTTCTATTACTGGGCTTCAGTTGGTGCTGCTGGAAGACAATGCTATGTAGCCATCCACATACCATGATTTCTCTGTAAGTAATTCTGAAGCTGAGACTACAAGGAAATTAAACTGCAAAATGCCAAGCATTTACTCACCTACAGGGACTCTAGAAATGGCAAACAGGAACACTGTGGTGGATGTTCCAAGAAGGAAGTAACCCAGTGCACTGAGAAGAATACAAGCGAGCAGGGAATACCGTCTTCCAACAATATCACTCCAGCAGCCCTTTCATAAAGCAGGAAACTAAGATTAGCTTTTTATAACATTTAACTAGGTACGATGAACAATCAGTACTTCTAAACTAAACTGAGGTAATAAGCTTATTACTCAACTTTCTTGAGTGTTCAAAATCTGGAAGTGATAAGCAGCGTTCTGCCCTGTCAACAGTGCACCTGCTGAAACCATTCTATTTAATGTCATACATACAGCTTTTTTAAAAGAAAAATTCTCTCTTTTAAAAATGTGATTGTACAATAAATCATAGAATCCAGAATCTCCTGAGTTGGAAGGGACTCATAAGGATGAAGTCCAATTCCTGGCTCCACACAGGGCCAGCCAAGTCAGAGCATGTCACCGAGTGCATCATCCAGACACTTCATGGCATCAGACAAGTTCGATGCTGTGTCCCCTTCCCCACCAGTGCCCGACCACCCTCTCAGTAAGAGCCTCTTCTAATGTCCAGCCCAAACCTCCCTTGTTGCAGCTTCATACTGTTCCCTCAGGTTATGCCATAAAGTATCAGCAGTATGGACCCTCTGAAAATTTTACCACAATTGACCACAGCTATTTCTTTGCAAATTTCTTTGCAACAACAGTCGCTACATACTAGACACTAGTTGAGCATCCTGAAAAGAATGATCTTAGTTACAAGGAGTTTGTTATCTGAGTGCAAACATGTAGGAATTATTTATGAGAAGGGCAAACAGTAAATTTGCATGTAGAGCGCTTACAGATCAGCTGGATTCTAAACAGAAAGTTTTTTTAAAGGAAGTAGGCAATAGTCTTGCAGTTCAAAGAAAATGCCATAAGATCACAGAAACAAATTATCTCAGGTGGCCTACATAATAAATCCTGAAACCGTTTTTTTTCCATGAGACACTCAAAATCTGCTCTCTTGAAAGCCAGGAGGTACCACAGTAATATTAAAGGTGCTCCTGGCTAAATACAGGTATCTACAGTATTGACAGGCAAAGCACACTTTCAAGAGGTTCAGCCTCTATGCTTAGCCTTTGCACTCTTACTTAGATAAGGATGTAAAAAAAAATAAACCAAAAGCTAATAGAAAACAAACCCAAACAAAGCTCAGAGGCATTATGTGGGAATGGCAGCCATATGGCAAATTACAGGACACTGCTCATTAAGCAGGGAAAGCAAACTCTAGATAATGAAGGCTCTAGGCTTATGAAGAGCTGAGTCATGAGACTGCTTTTTTGGACAGCAACTGTGATGAAGAAAATTGCTTTACTAGCACCAACACTGAAGAGAATAATCCTGCGTGACTGAGATGTGCTCAGTAATGTACGACTGAGCCCAAATCTGGATTCTAGTTTTTGTCTAAAGACTCTATTCTCTTGAACTCTGGAAAAACTTATAATCCCCTATAAATGAAAGAAACATTTCCCCGCAAACTAAAAACTAGATCCACCAACCAAAAAAGCTTATGAGACCAGTATAAACATTTTAAAGTTTATTGAAAGGCTATTATTAACCTCATCCTTTTTCCCCCAAAAATCCATAGAAATAGCAACAGGAATACAGTGCTACAACTCACCACAAAAGTGCTGGAAAATAGTTGCATTATACCATAAAGAGATCCTAGAACAAACAAGTAAAATACCAAGGTTAAAAATTAAACTGATTCTTTTTTTTTTTTTTTTTTAAATGAAAACTGCACAAAAATTTGAAGTGACGAAACATGAAACTCTGGGAATGACTTACTAGAAGGAAGAGGGAGCAGGACAAACCAAGAGTGGATTTTATCCCATAACCAAGAAAGCAGTTTCTGCTAAAAACACATAGATGTTGATCTGTATGATATATTAAACATTGGCATTTGTAACTTCTTTCTCAGATTCAGAAGAGAATTTTATTATTGGGAGACACAAATTACTTTCCACTTGGCACTTCAGCATGTTACAAGTCACCACAGAAGTCCTGAAGAAATCACAGACACTACTCATATTTTAGAGGCTCAGGGTTTAGCAGCAGTTAGAAAAAGCAGAGAGAAGCACAGAGGAAACATGTGCCAGACCCTTTTAAGAATACACCTCAAAACCCAGTTTCTTTTAAAGTTAAAAATCAAAGCAGACCGTTGAAATGAAAACATATTTTTGATGAATTGCTGCTTAAAATAATACTTTTGACAACTCAGAGCAGAATCAGAGTTATTTCATGAAAAGTACTAAATTTCATCTAAAGTAAAAAAGCAAGACAATAAAAAATGGAATAGCAGAGTTCATGCCAACCACATGGAGCTATAAAGAATTTCATACTTGTATCATACAAACCACAAATAGCACCATAAGATATATGGCCTATATAATCACAGAACTTTATCTCAGCACTTCATTTTTCAGGTAAAATTCCAAATCTTCAGAATTTACTTTCAAATACTCCTTAAAGATGATAAATATTTTGTGAAAAGACACCTGCAAGGAATGTAATCAAATTCGGAGCAATCACAGGCTTTGGAAAGCTCAGGAGAACCAGCTGCAGAAGTACTGTTTGCAAAGTCTGTAAATAATAACAACACAAAAAGCAACACCTCTGGCTCTCAAAATTGCTGAACTATGAATTCCTGGTTTACTGCAAAAGCAAAACTGCAAAACTTCCTTGTTCTTTCCAAGAACGCTCTTTCCTAAGCACTTGCTTTTGGCTACTGTCTGTATGCAAGTCCAGACAGTTCCTCTGCATTCAACACAATACGGCTGCCCTTACAGTTTTACTTGGAAATTTCACTTACTTTTTGTTATGCTACTGGCAAGAGTTAGAATGCAATGTACAACTTGCAGTAAGGCATAATCCAGTTAATATTATCTTAATCTTTGGTTAATCTGTCAAATACTCACCTATTATTCCGGCAACTGTATGACTTGCTCCTAGAGATTTGATATGAAGGCTCATTAGAGGAACAACCATGCTCACACCAAATAAATCCTGAAAAGGCAGGAAAAGTTTTGATAACTTTTACAAAGATGATATCAACCTGCACAATAACAGCCAGTATTAAAAAGTTAAAATTTCCATATAAAGACGATACTTTAATAATGAACGTGGTATGTTGCAATCTCTACAATGCACCGAGTATGTACAAAAAACTGCCTCACATGAAAACACCAATCCCATTTCCCTCTCCAGATACAATCATTCTGAAGACATATATTTAAAGATTAAGTATTCCTTTATTATATATTAAACTTTATCTGTTTAACAGGAAAAGTACGTGGTACCAGTATTTTAAATTCAAAGGGGTCTGTAATTTCCATCACACAAACATACTCTTTACTTATGTAAACAGAATATTTTTGGAAAATCTACAGCATTTTAACTGTAAACCACCATGGCAAAGAAGCTACAGTTGATCTAAACCTACCTGCAGACCTCCTTGCTGGGTAACTTAAATGTTGTGAAAAGACAAAAACATGAAAAAAAGAAGCAAAGTATAGGTGAAAAACGTTTTGTAAGAGAAGGGCAAAGGACACTGCCCATCCTGAACAGTACAAGGATCTCCCACTCATTTGTTTTGATTTTTATCTTTTGTTAAGCTAACCACAATGACTCAGTAATTCTTTCAGTACTATGATCTTGCACAGCGTGCAGTGCCCTACATCAGAACAGAACATTACAGAAGGTCTGTTGGAGCAAGATCATCTTTTATGAGTGACTGCATGAGCTAAAACAGTCTAGCCCAAAGCCTGAATAACTCTAACAATGTATATCATCAAGTACATTCTCACAGTCTGTCATTACGTGGTTTTTGATCAGCATGAGCACACCAGTTACGAACATCTTCAAGAACACCATCTTTTCTGTCATCTGCAAATCTGAAGAGATCAGGTCATTGACAGAGACATTAAAAAGGACAAGTCTCTGAACACAGCCTAGCAGGACTGGACTAGTGCTGGACTCTTCCTGCAAAGGTATGCAAGTAAAGACCCATTAACCAGTACCCTAAATTATCAGCTTTTTTTCTCATTTCACCTGTAATTTCTTATGTCAGATGATAACCATGATGTATTTAGAATCATAGAAAAATCCTGAGTTGGAAGGGACTCGTAAGGATCACTGGGTCCAACTCCTATTTGCTTGGTTTCAGGACACTTGCATCAGAGCAAACAGCTCCTTATTATGGTATTTCGTCATACTCTGTGCTCTCTAAAAGGGCACTCACTTCTTGGACGATTCCAACATGTACTCCAGCTTGGTATCTGCAAGGTAGTACAGGGCTGCAGAAATACAGCATCCAAAAGTTTTAAACCTACAGCATTTAAAAGTGTTCAAAAGATAACACACCTTTCCCTGCAACATTTGGTCTAGGACCCAAACCTGCTAGATTGTTTCTAGTGACCAACCTAAAGGTAGGCAACACATCTACACTTTACAATGCAAATTCATACCATTATTTAATTCATTTCCCAAGATATCCCATTTAATTTTGAATTAATCGACATTTCCCCAAGGCTCATGAATTGCTAAAGAGTACAGACACTCTAACGTCTGTACACTATGATCTTTTGGTAAGGTTTGTTTGCATTTTGTTTCGGTTGTTTTTTTTTTGGGGGGGGGGAGGTTGTTCCGGTTTTAGAAAGACCAGACGTTTTGGGG
>VXBZ01007888.1:449025-461872 GCA_013399135.1 Heliornis fulica | reverse complement strand
CGGAGGGTTTTGCAGCCCCTCAGCGCGGGGCCTGCGGCTCTGAGGGCAACGGGAAGAGACTGACAGGTGGAGGGGCTTGGCGGGAGAAATCCCCCCAAGGAGCACGGCAGAGGGCTCCCTGCTCCGTTCTCCGTGTGGTCTTTGAACCAGTACACTCCCTTCGCGGGGAGAGGCGGTACTTGGTGGCCCACGTCTCCAGCCGCGTTTTGGCCCGACCTGGGGCTTTGCCTGGTGGTTCCCTCAAGTGTGCCTGATTTCAGACTTCGTTCCTGCCACATTGCGAGGCTGGTGGTTGTGGCACCCAGCCAGGGGAGAGGGGCACCCCTCTTTCTGCTTAGCACATACTCTGCTATCTTTCTCTTAAAGTCAGGGATAGCTGGAACTGTGGGTGGCTGTTACGTTATATCGCATTTGCATCCAAAGAAGTAAACCAGCTTTCCTAAATCAGAATCACATTATGACTAGCTTGGAAAAGACCTTTAAGATCACCAAGCCCAACTGTACCTGTCCTCTCCTAAACCATATCCCTAAGCACCTCATCTACCCATCTTTCTATCACCTGTCACTTGGCAGAAGAAACCATCACCCACTTCTCTACAACCTCCTTTCAGGTACTTTGTAAGCAGTGATAAAGTCTCCCCTCAGCCTTCTCTTCTCCAGAATAAGCGACCCCAGCTCCATCAGCTGCTCCTTATAAAATTTGCCCTCTACACCCTTCAACACACTGATTGCCCCCTCTCTGAACACATTCCAGGACCTCAATATCCTTCTTATAGTGTGGGGCCCAGAACTGAACAGAGTACTTGATGTACAGCCTCACCAATGCTGAGACCTGCTGGCCAGGACGTTTCTGATACAAACCAGCTTGCCTTTGGCCTTCTTGGCCACCTGGGCATCACTGCTGGCGCATACTCAGTCTTCAGTCAATCAACACACCTTCTCCGCCTGGCAGCTGTCCAGTCACTCTTCCCCAAGCGTGTAGCACTGCATGGAGACTCTGCACTTGGCCTTATTGAACCTCATCCCATTGGTCTCAGCCCATCGTTCCAGCCTGTTCAGGCCCCTTTGAAGAGCCTCCCAACCCTCAAGCAGATTGACACTTCCAGCTTAGTGTCATCTGTGAACTTACTGGAACATTGGATCCCATTCATTGATAAAGAGATGCACAGGTGGAAGTGATTGTCACATGCAAAGTATCTTTATGTTGGAGGCACAGTGGATTTTTATTTAGTTGCTAGGGCAGGGATCGACGAAAGGTCTGCGGTTGTAATCACTTTTTATAAAAAAATCACAAAAATGCACAGGGGAACAAGAGTTACTGTAACTTGTTTTTAATTATCAGTAAAAAGAGTTTTGAAAAAAGATGACGAAGATTTAACTTTTAGAAGTTGGCACTAGTTGCTGAAGTTTGATCAGTCGGTAACTGACACTAGGATAACTTCAGTTCTATCTTCCTATTTTCAGAAAAAAAAATCACAGGATCAAGGGCCTTCAACAGATTCAGGTCACACACACAAAAAAAGGAAAGGAGTGTGGTTTTTTTCTTACATTTATGAAGACCTGAGTTTAACAACACTGCCACACAGACACACACCCCACTCCCTACACCCCTCAACTGGAAAGCAAGACATATGCCTAGATATGCAGCTTATTTATAAGAAGATACCAAGGCAAAACCTAGCCTAGCATATGCATAAGGACAAAGATGTTATCAGACACTCCAGAATAACTCAGTTGTTTAATGTCCCGGTAGCTGTGATATTTTATAGTTGGCTTAACCAATACATCTTACTAATTTAGCTCTATGAGGCCACTTTGAATAACAAATCATCTCAGTGAGATTTTAAAAATTCTGGATATAGCATTAATGAAGATCATACTCATCCTCAGAAATGGACAAAATGGTTACAAAATATTGAAATATTAGAGTATAATGGGAATTGACACTACCTTGTCTGCTCAATATTGCACTAATTTTGCTCTTGGTAATTTTAACTGATAGAAGAAATTGAAAAAGTCTGAAGATTTATCAGAGGAAATTATTAAAGAAGTGGAGGATTAAAAGATGATACAAAGGTTTAGGCACTGTTCCTGGAGTATAAGGCAGATTAACACTTGTACAAACACTGAGCTCAAGTGAAATTTTTGGTGTTCTGTGTAAATGTCAGTCTTTGCTTTAAGTCTTAGAAACCAGAGTTAGCAAACCTGTTTTATTCTCAGATTTTGAAGATCAAAATGATCTAATATAATTGGGACAAAATATATTGTAGGTAGGAATACTGAATTCCCTGACAATTAAAACTTTATTAGTTTTGTCTATTATTTCAAGCTACCCCATGCAGAATAGCTTGTAAAGCCGAGAATAATCAGGCTTTCTGATCCTCCACTAAATTTATCATTGCAAGCTGATCACAGAAGAAAAAATAACTTTAGAAAACTTCTAAATGTCTCTTCCTTTAACAGATCTCTTACTGGTTTTGTACTGCAAACTTGATTAGATTGTTAAAGACTTGATACATCTTGCATGTTTACATTCACATATTGTATAGTAACATGGTAAACATATCTGTTGCCTTTGAACAGATGGTTCCTGCTAACTCAGAGGTTCCCACTCTGGTTCTGTCGTTGCTATTATAAAATTTAAGATACTGGTTCACAAATAAAGAAATCATAAGATAGAGGTTCCCAAATAAAGTCAGGGTATGACAGAGAAGGGAATTGACTAAAAAATAAAGGAATGAAGTACAGTGAAGACTGTTTATCACAATCTTAAGGAAAATAGAACCAGTCTAAAATTTTTGGAGTCAGAATTACATAGGTGGTTGATTAAAATTATGCTATCAATATGGTACACTTACTTTAAGCTATTTGACTTGTTGCTGGATGATTCTAAAAGACAGTAGAGCAATACCTTTTCAGAAATGGCAAACAGCATGTGGATTCAGAATTGTTTGATATGTCTCCAGAATGTATTTATGAATGGATAATCCTCCCTGAAGAAGGGGCATGTAGATATGCCCCTCTCATTTCTAACCCTTTTCCCATGACCTGGAAGAAGAGATAGAATCAAAATCAGAGATTTTATGATAATGCTAGGAACACAAAAATTACACAGACTACTAACACAACACAATCTGAATACTCAGCTTTCATGATATATGAGTATTACAAGTGTGAAGGTGCAGCTAGAAACAAAGCACTTTGGGCATGCACCTCTCTCGTAGCAGTCAGTGATTACTAGCAGTCGTAGTAAATAACAGCAACCATAAGCATTTATTGCTATTATTTGTCCCCCAAAAGCAAACTTTATCTTTTGGTAAGAAATAGAGGAACCTGAAATATAAAAGCATTAAAACTTGATTATGCTTATATCACTTGTTTGGTCTAACTAATTCAACATTGTGTTTGGTTTTGCTGCCCTAAGTGCAGATCAATGTTGAATGCGTGGAGAAGGTCAACCTGCCCGCCCTCCCCACATCCCAACCCCCTTTAATTGCAACCCTGGCAAAGCAAGTCTGTAGCAGCCCTTCCTCAGCCACTCCAAGCCATGACAAAGTGAAAGCACTGATGGAAGTCATCTGAAATCAGATTTTTTTGCGGAAAAAAAATTTCTTTCAACAGAAGAGAAAAATTAAAACCTTATACCTTCTTTAAATAAAGTTTGTAAAATGCCTTTGTAAGACATCTAAGACAGCCACAGCAATTTAATGCAGTAAATGGAACATATTCTTGGATTCCCACATTACAAATAGGTAAGGTCAAGACCCCCAGATGTACAATTTGTCATCAAATTTAGAGAATCTAACAATGATTTATTTCATTCTGGTTTACTGCTTCTGATCATTAGGGTAACATTCAATGGTCATTTCAACTTTTCATATACAAATTGAGCCCAGTAGAAAAAGTTACAATCCAGTGGTCCAGAACATTTTAAGAGATACTGTAAATGAACTACAGTTTGGAAACTGCTTTTAATCTTAAAGACATTTAAAGTGTAATCTCTCTGAAAAGATGTGCAGGTTTAAGGCATGTGGAAGGAAACCTTTGATTGACTTCACTCAAAGCTCTAAGTACCGGTGGGCATGACAGAATGACTTAGGAAGCCGTTACAGAGTTCTTGTTAAAAGAAGCAATTATTTCAGGCTTTGGGCCTAGTTCTTCCCTTCTGGAGTTTTCTGTAGCAGCATAAATAAGATCACGTGGCTTTCCATGTTTCTTTCAATTAATATTTAACAAATAAAATAAATATAACAGGAATTGTTTAGATACTATTGATCCTGCTTTGGAGTAGAGCACAGCTTGAATCACTTCTGTTTACTCCAGCCCATTTCCCATTGTACCACACTATCCTTATTTTCCACACACAGAGTCTATGATTTTTAATTTCTATTTTTTTAACTTCAGGAGCTCTGTAGAAGTTGGAAGTGTACAGATAGGATTGGAGGCTAGTTCCTCAGGCTTCCTGAATAAAATCTAAAATTATCACAGAACGACTAGGTTGGAAAAGACCTTTGAGATCGTCAAGTCCAACTGTACCTGTCCTCTCCTAAACCATATCCTTAAGCACCTCATCTACCTATCTTTTAAATACATCCAGGGATGGTGACGCAACCACCTCTCTGGACAGCCTGTTCCACATCCTGGCAACTCTTTCAGTGAAGAACTCTTTCCTAACGTCTCATCTGAACCTGCCCTGGCACAGCTTGAGGCCATTTCCCCTTGTCCTATCACCTGTCACTTGGCAGAAGACACCATCGCCCACCTCTCTATAACATCCTCTGAGGTAATTATAGGCAGTGGTAAGTTCTCCCCTCAGTCTTCTATTCTCCAAGCTAAACAACTGCAGTTACCTCCACCACTTCTCATAAAATTTCTTCTCTAGACCCTTCACCATCATGGTTGCCCTTCTTTGGACCAGCTCCAGGACTTTGATGTCCTTCTCATAGTGAGGGCCCCAGAACTGAACACAGTATTCGAGGTGCAGCCTCACTAATAATGAGTACAGGTGCACAATCACCTCCCTAGACCTGCTGGCCACGCTGTTTCTGATATAAATCAGCTTACCTTTGGCCTTCTTGGTCACTTGGGAACCACTGCTGGCTTGTATTCAGTCAGCAGCCAACTGACACCCCCAGGTCCTTCTCTACCTGGCAGCTGTCTAGTCACTCTTCCCCAACCCTGTAGCACTGCATTGGGTTGTTATGTCCCAAGTGAAGGACTCTGCACCTGGCCTTGTTAAACCTTATCCTGTTGGTTTCAGCCCATTGATCCAGCCTGTTCAGATCCCTTTGAAGAGCCACCCAACCCTCAAGCAGATTGGCACTTCCTCACAGCTGAATGTCATCCCTGAATTTACTGAGGGAACACTGGATCCCTTCATCCAGGTCATTGATAAAGATATTGAACAGGGCTGGACCCAGGACTGTGCTCCGGGGCGCCACCACTTGTGACCAGCCTCCAGCTGGATTTGGCTTCATTTACCACCACTCATTGGGCTCATCCATCCATCCATCCATCCATCCATCCATCCATCCATCCATCCATCCATCGATTTTACCCAACAGAGGGTGCACCTGTCCAGGTCAGTGGTAGCCAATTTCTCAAGCAGAATGCTGTAAGAAATGCTGTCAAAGGCTTTACTGAAGTTCAAGTAGACCACATCCACAGCCTTTCCCACGTCCACTAAGTGGGTCACCATGTCATAGAAGGCGATCATTTTGTTATATACCAAAATGTGTCAGTGCTGTAGATGGAAGGAGTTACTGCCTCAGAGTGAGAGTCACGATGGCTTCTTTCTGTGGAAGGACCCATGTAAACCAGGAATAGAAATATTGAAGAAGGACACAAATCTTAATTTCTGACTTTCTGGGTGTTTCCAAGGAAAACTGCATGGAATTGCAGAATCACACATAACCACAGAACATAAGGAGTTGGAAGGGACCTCCAAAGATCATCTAGTGCAATCCCCCTGCCAGAACAAGATCACCTAGATTAGGTCGCACAGGAACACATCCAGGCAAGTTTTTAGTGTCTTCAGAGAAGGAGACTCCACAAACTCTCTGGGCAGCCTGTTCCAGTGCTCTGTCACCCTCACAGTGAAAATGTTACTCCTTACATTCACATGGAAGCTCCTATTCTTACTGAAGACTGGAATGGCATTTACCTTTCCCCAGTCCTCGGGCACTTCTACTGTTTCCAAGGACAGAACCAGGCTCTTTTCAGTGGTACCTGGTGACAGGACTAGAGACAATGGGCACATAGGAGGCTTCAGAAAACACTTTTTCACTGTGAGGGTGACTGAGCACTGGCATGGCTTTCCCAGGGAAGTTATGGAGTCTCCAGCTTTACAGATATTCAGAAGCCACCTGGACATGGTCGTGGGCAACCATGGTCCTGCCTGAGCTGGGGGGTTGGACAAGATGACCAACCTCAATTGTTTTGTGATTTGTGGCCTGATTTATTGTAGTATTAGGACTAAAGTGGTCATATCTCAAACTAGTTAAACATGGTCCCTTTTTAGTCAGCAGAGGGGAAAAATAATAATGAAAAAGAAGTAATTGCTCTTTTAGGCCATGATTCATTGTACATTGAAGCAGTCATCCAGAAATAGGTCAGCTGGACCGTGCTGTAAAAGCGCCAATATGACTCTACAGGAAACCTGAGGTGACCAGCTTAACAGGAGACAGCTACCCAGCAGCTGTCTAGTGTTAGGTAAGATGAATCCTAGACAAAGATTTAATGAACAAGGTGTACTGTACTCTGTGTGTCTGCCCAGCACGCTGCTGACAATTGATCGTGTAGGTGCAATGGATAGCACTGCCCAGCTGGGGAGGATGGACAGGATGAGGATCTGGATCAGCGAGTTAGATACTCCATCGCTGTTCAGAATGTTTTTCTTCAACAGTAAATGGGCACTGAGGTCTCAAAAGGACTCGTCTGTCAGCTGCTGAAATTGTTTCTTGGTGTGTAGTGAGACATGCAGCCAGTTCTAAAAGGCTGTTTTTAGATCATGGACATATCTGCCAGCACAGATAAGGAGCTGTCTGCCAATTCCAAACATACACACACAACATTTACTCAATCACACACAAACATAAACAAGCAAATAAACAACCTCCCCCTCTCATAAACTAATCAAGCTTTTTCTCCTTCAGATGGAAAAGGAAGAAAGAAACAGCCTGCTATTGTTTATGGGTGTTTTGTTTGTGTTTATTTTTATTTTATTTTTAAGTAAGGGGCTTAGATACTATATTGAGGCTGGAGCTGTTTAAATGCATAAATAAAATATGCAGATTTAGGAGTTAGTTTAGCCCTATTAAATGGAAAATATAGAGAAATAAAAATCATAAAACTTTTCCTAGCATTGTTAAATGAGATTAGAACCCATCCATTATGTGGGGGCCTTCAGTCTTCCCACTGTGAATAAAAAAAAACCCAATGAATGTTGGCCTTAATTGGATGTTAAAATTGATTTGATTACATCATTGTCATTGTAGTAGGGATAAATTTGGCCAAATCACTTTGATTTTAAAATGCTCGTCTTTTTGAAGAAGTTAGGAGCTTTGGAAGGAATTAAGGAATGACCTTATTAGATTCAGAATGATGTTTGTTTTATGCTTGATAAGCTTGGTTCTATTTAACTGCCTTGAAACTTTCTTCTACTGAGAAATCATCAGAATTGAATTAAATTGAAGAAAAAACTGCCTTGAGACTTTCTGTGAGTAGGTATTCAAGTAGTAGATAACATGAATTTTTAAGCTGACATAACAAGTTTTTACATGGCTTCTGATTCATTCCTGACATAGCGAGGCATAGTATTAGAGATGCTAGAGTATTTGGACGATGGCATTGCTGGAGAATGTGCCATAAATATAAAAGAGAATAATTAAATTAGATCCTCTCAGGATGAGCATGCTAAACTGAGACCTCAGTGCTTGTACAGTATATTAAAAATAAGTACTTGTACTGCACAGGCAGTGATTCAGCTGCCATTTGAATTCAGTGAAACTTTTCCTACAAACTGATTTCAGTGAAGCTACTGCTGAGAGTGAAGTTACTCTCAGGCAGAAATGGGTCTGTGGGGTCACTGACGTATTTCTGACCTGGAGCCAGGTGGGTGCAATAAGACAGAAACCAGCCAAAACCTATTTCTGTTATTATTTGTGGTTCAGTGGATGAGACTGGAGTTCTTTTTTTTTTTTCTACTTCTGATGAATGTTAAAAGAGTCATTTCATGATTGTGTGCCATGATTTTCTTCATTACAGATATAAATAGTAGTGCATAGCCATCTTTGAAAAGAGCTTTGAGAATTGTAGAATAAAACATGGAAGTAAAATGTATTTGTATTATTTTCACTGCCAGAGTTCACCAACTTCAGGTTTGTCTTCTTTTTCAGTACTCATACAAGCTCTGTTCAATCGCTATTATGGGTGCCATAAACACATATCCCGTAACACTGAAAAAAAACCCCATTACTGAAGATGAGCTAGATGACAATATGTTAAACAGCACATGAGAATTAATTCAGTTTTATCCATCTGTGGTTTTTAAAAGGCTATCATGAAGAACTTTGTGTAGTTCATTTTGTTTATGTTGTGACTATCTACATCTCAGGTTTCCACTAAAGAAAATTTCTTGAGCTTCACTGACTAGGGCTTTACCAGGCTACCCATACAACAGCAAAATGGTTGAGAACTCCAGCCCACTGAACAGGATTCAGGTTAAGACCTTTGCATTCAGATGTCTCCATATGAAACAGGGATCTAGAGTCGATGGAGTTCTGGTTCAAACTCAGTAATGCCTCCAGAACAACCTGACCAGCTAATGGAGACTGATTTCAGCCATCTAAACAGAGGTATCTAGCATCGCTTTTAGGTGGTGTGAACCAGGCTTGTATCTGTCATTCAAGAAAGGTGTGGGTCTCCTCTAATTCCCTTGTTGAATGTAGATGTCCTGGAGATGTTCCACTGCAGTGGTTGGACAGTAAGACAACTGTATTCCTCTGTCCAGGCTTGATTCAGTCACCATCACATGGTCTCCTAGTGCTATTTGAGGTTAAAGAGGGTACCTGAGACGCTTGCATGGGACTGCAACTTAATGCTTAATTTTTATGGTTAAAAGCAGGAGAGGAATATGCCTTTCTGGGGTGGTGGCTGAGATCCAGAAGTTGTGGGAACTAGCTAGAGCTAGGGGTCTGCCCAAGTGACAGGTCTGAGTTCTGGGAGTGCAATATAAGTTGTGCTGCACTGTTCTCCAGGCTCCACAGTCTGCATTGACTAGGTCACTATTGATTGTAATGGAAGGATATCTAGCTCATGTGAAATTCTTTAGATTAGTCCTGAACTGAANAATAGAATAGAATAGAATAGAATAGAATAGAATAGAATAGGTTCTGGTTGGTAGGGATCTACAGGGATCATCTGATTCACCTGTCCTGACTATTTCAGTGCTGACCAGATGTTAAAGCATTATTCTACCCTTCAAGTAATCTTTTTCTAAAATATGTTGTCTTTTCTTTTCCAGGATGTTCTATATGCTCTTTTCTCTTAATGATTTTTCTTTTTTTCAAAGAGCAACAAGACATCATTTTCCAAAGTGATGTTTCCAAGTACCACTTCCTGCTATAGCAAAAGGAACTGCATCAGTGCCAGTCAGAGATGGAAAATATGGCAAAGAATATCTGTTTGACTGAAAATTAATTTACTGTTCTGCATACACTGCAGATGTGCAGTGCAGAAAGGCCACAAAGGAACAGATGCGCTTGTGTATGAAGTTAGTATGGTATCAGGTTTTAATAAAATAAGACTTTGTAAAAAATGTGAATGTGGCATTAGGCAGATAATGGAGTATTAGAAAAACACTCAGGACACATCTCTGGTTCATCTCTCTGGAAATGAGGACAGAAGTTTGAAACAGACTTTTCCTGGCTCTCCTTCAGCACACTGCTGCACTGTCCAAACAGATACTGAGATATTTGAAGTAGGTTCTCTCTGGAGACCTAAGGCTGTCGCAATGAAATTTTGTGACATGTTTCCTGGAGTGAACTGACTTCATCCTTATCTTGATTCCAGCACTTCGCAGCTTGGGATGTCAGTGGAAAGTCTTCTGTTCTGGTGACAGAAAATGCCACAACATAATGAAATGTTATTGGGTAAGAACCTCAGGATCTGGTGCATAGTATAAGTGCAGCAAATCCCTACAGAAGCATGCCCTGTAATCCACTAGAGATGCTTGGGAGGGCGTGCCTGGCATGCAAAGAAGTTGTGGAAAAGCCTTTTTCTTGTGCAGTATTTGGATTTTAAAGGTTACCTCATCCCCTTCCAAAATGGCCAAGGCACAGGTATGGGACAATGCCTTCTTTTCTAAATTAGATTGACGTTTCTTTATCAGGTGCTGGGAGGAATTTTTAATTGCATGAAGAAGAATCTGAATAAATAAATAAAGCAGTTAAATGCTTAATTTAGTGTCATTAAAGCTATTACTTTAAGATCTAAACTTATAAAGCTAATGGAATTTGTAGTAGAAATTGGGATATTTCAAAGGCATCTCTGCAGTTTGGCTACCATGTTTTAAAAGTTCATTAAAAAAATCTCAGCCTTTATTTACTAACATGAATTACACTAAGTTCCAAAGTGTTGTGTGCATTTCACTCCTTTCTAGCAGCCAGGGAACCATTCACCACCAAATCTGAGCTTTGGAAGTCCTTGTTGCTACTATGTGCCCTGTAATGCGGAGGGACCGCATGTGGAGGGACCGAGCCATTGCGAGTCCATTGCCATCTCCACTGATGTTGATGCACCAACTGCAATAATATTTCAAGTCAATCCCTGATTACTTAGTGGAAGGTCAGCTATTTCTGACTGGCCTCACCCAGACAGAGAAACATAATGAAGCTCTGCCATCAGTATCCTAAAATAGAAGGTCCTTTTCATCTGTCAGGCTTGAGTCAGCCACATGGATCACAAATTAGGAGACACAAATCAACTTACAGGGCATTGGGAAACACAGTCAGAAAGTCAAACGAAGAGAAAGTTCTTCAGATATGAGCTGTATTCTGTAACAGTTTTTTAGTCACTTTCCCCAAAAAATTATTTTACTGCTTCTTCTTAAGTAATTACAAAAGTAGTTTTTGTTTTTTTGGGGTTTTTTTTTGTTTTTTTTTTTTTTTAAGTTATCTTTGATAATGAAACTGAGTGTGGGGATATTTTTTGGAGGCTTCTTTGCAGCTCTCGGGGTTTTGCTTTTTTTGGTGGCATTTGGAACTGATTATTGGCTTCTGGCTACAGAAATAGGAAGTTGTTCGAAAGCACCTGAAGATGCCGGGGTTAGTATGGATAATTTTATTTAATATGAGAATTACGTATGTAGGTTTATTTAATGTGTTTATTCTGAAAGAATTTGCTTCTCTGTGAACTTCTGAGTATCTTAATTTTGACTTTCTAAAAGCTTAGGAGCTTGCTTACAACTCTTGTAACTAGTTGTATCGATTCTAAAATGAAGTTTTCTTTTGTGATACTACTTCTGCAATATGACATTCTTTGAAAGGAAGTATAACTGTTTAGATAAGATACAGCTAACCTATACTCAGTGAGACTGTCTTTCATTATAATGATGTTTTTTACCTCAACATCTGATTTCAGCTGGATTTGATTCTTTCAGCCATTTAAAAATCGTATAACGGCTTCCTTTCTTTTTTTCCCTCATAGGGAGAGAAGGCCACTTTCCATCATGAAGGTTTCTTCTGGAGGTGCTGGTTTAGTGGGAATGTAGGAGAGAATAATGCCAGTATGTGGAATTTCTGGTATAGTAAGTAACTTTCCTTTTATATTACCTACAGTAGTTTGTTCTCAAAATTGTTATTTTAATTTTTTTTTCTTTCTTATGAATCATTGAATTTCCTATGGCTTCTTTGGTAACCAGGTTCTTCAACTACCCTAAAATAAATTCTTCACAAATGTTTTTGTAATCTGTACTAAAGGAAATCCCGGGATAAAATCCTATGTGTTTAACTATCAACTTACACTGTGTTAGAGCTGCCTTATTAATCTGAGCCCATTTTCCCCAGGACAATCTCTTGACACTTACTGTTAAACAGACTATTTATTTCTGTAACATAGGGAAAAAGAGCATGGTCCATGCTCATGGGTAGCATGGTCCATGATTTTCGCTTGGAGAGTTTCTCCAACTGGTATTACAAGTGTGTTAAGGAGGGTATGGGCAATTCTGCTGTGAAAATGGTGATGTGACACATCATCTCCAAGAGAATTCCTCCACTAAATTCACAGATGACCTTTTGCTTTCTTTCACTACATGCCAGGATTCTGGAAGATCAGATAGTATTTTACAACCAAAATCTCCCATGAATAGCATGTCAAGCAAAACTGCTTTTCCTGTCTTTGACCCTACCTCTAAAGTACAGAGCTCCCTCTCCTTACTGCAAGATTTCCACTGTCCTTGTGAAAAGCAGATGCCATCATACAAATTTGACTTAAATAACACATATTTTTCTATATTACTTGGTCTTAGATGGCCAATGTAATATTCACTGTGGCTAATTTTCCCTTATTATTTATCTGGAAAATTCTGTGGCAAGGAATCTGAAATTTTAATGTGGTTTAATCTATAGCCAGCCTTTATCTTTTGCAAGGAAGAAGCTGGTGTTTTAAAAAGCATTTAATATAAAAAGTGGAAAAAACCCTTTTCTAGGGATATTGATTCCATAGAGTAAACTCATATTTTTTGAGACTATAAACTTTCTGAAGATGCTCGATATTTTTCATTATTCTTTTACAAAAGAAAAAGTAATTTCCTGGGTTTTTCTGTTGTGGTTTGTTATTTCTCTCTTTT